>UZAF01019750.1:11527-21875 GCA_900617895.1 Haemonchus placei | reverse complement strand
ATTGAAGATTTTAACATATTTCGGGTAGATTATTGCATGCAAATGTTTTTTTATTTTAGAAACTCCGTTAATTTCAATGTGTTGTCTGTATTGCAAACATTGCGCCGCCTTCGTGCATTCTCGCTCGAACACTCCCTAACCGCAGTTTTTTCAATGTGAAATTCGTCCACCCCCTCTTTCCAGCTTTTTTTTTGCCCCTCGTAATTCTTTTTGTTCCTCGTTTTTTTGCGCTTTTTCGTTGTTATCGCTTTATTCTAGAGTAGTTCTATCTATTCCCGTCAAAAAAGGGTACCCTTACTTTTTTGTTAACAGTGCCTTTAACGAGTAAGGTAATCTAGATTTATACTACGCTCAACATTTTTCGAGAGCAGTCATCCATTTTTGGAGTTGCACAGCACAACCCTTACCCACAAACAGCCTTATTTATAAAGGTCAATCTTGCCATATAAGCAGGTCATTCTCTACAAATCCTCTTAAGTTTCCTTCTTGTGACTTCCAGTGTCCCTTCAGTTCTCCCAGTTCATAAAAACTTTGTGAGACACATTACTCAGAAAGTGTTCTGAGTCCATTCATAGAGCCTTTATAGACAGCCTACTGTCTGTCTAGTTTTGCTGCTGAGGAACTAGCAGAAATTCGGAACTGCCCCCTACTCCGAGCTTTGAAGTTCAAGACCATCGAACAATTCTAAAATTCTGAGCCAAAAGCTTCTGTACATGGAATACAAAGTAAATATTTATTACACAATGAAAGACTCACTGACGTAACTAACTCAACAAAAATGTAGTAATGAAAATTCGACTGCAATAAAACGTTTTTGACAAGAGGCCCTCATCAGTTGAGCTCTCGAATGAATCGGCCGCATATGGTCATTCACGAAATTTCGACCGCTTTTATTTATTGTATAGAAATTTGGTTCCCTTCTCATCAAACTGGGCTTGCTATGGCTCTTCAGCACCTGCGGAAAGGCGCATCAAAAGAAATCGTGGCAACGGAGGATGTCAGAGAACCTGGGCAACGAACGGAGCAGTGGGTCAGTGGGTACCCGGTCATCAACCTAACTCCATGCCCAAAGCCCTTTTTTGATGCGTCGTACTTTTGACTGATCCAAGAATTGTGTATGCAAACAAGATTAAGCCGTGGAAAGATGTTTGTGGGAAGTCCGACTGTACCGAATTCTTGCAAAACTTGTTCTGTTGTTTCTGAAGGACTTCGTCCAGGATTTCTGTATTTCCAAAAATAAGTAAGAAAATTTTGAACAAAATTAAAGTTTCGCTGTATAATCCAGTTGTGGGTGAAGGTTGAGAGTGCAGAAATTAATGCTATGCGGAGGAACCTACTAGGGCTAGTAACTGGAAATGGATCAAGAGTTGGTGAGAGCTATGAACAGATCGGGGTTCTGCATAGACCAACTACAGTCCTTCACTGTCTGACAAAAGTTGACAGTCCCGATTTCGAAGGACAACACAATAGTAAATGGAGATGAGCTCTCATGACAAAAAACATGAGCAGAATCATGAGAATGAACCTCGGAACAACTTAGATGTTGGTGCTTTTGGGATAACATTTGCAGTGACAGTACTCCAGGGACGCTGGAGCCAATATGAATGGTGCATCGTGAAAGCGCTCTTATCAATAAACATTTGATTGCTTGTTCTATGTACTATTACAATTAGTGGAATCATAAATTCTGAACTCCCGTCAACATAGAGCATTAAGATACTTGCGACAACCTCTTCTCATTTTAATGCCATGGGTTAATAGTATTATAAATATTATATTCTATTTATACTGAATGCATCAGGTGTTCTGATGCCACTACTCAAATAAGCCGGTTTGAATTCCGAATGAGCACCATAATCCAGGCCTCTAACAACTTTTCCAATCGATTACACGAGAAAGTGAGCATGAACAACTTGGTGATGTACCAGAATCGCAACAGTCCATATCATCGACAAGCGTTACCGTATAAGGGAAGAGCATCCAGCCCTTGAGAGTATACGCCAACTTCGTATGGCCACCTAGAACATAAAACGAGATTCGGCGCACAACATAACTTCGGTAACTCTTTATTTTTTTAATAATTTAGTAATAAATCTAATTTGTCTATCCAACAGTTTATGTTGAAGGGAGTAGTATGTAGACTACTCTGTCACGAAAACGACCTTTGAATTCCGAATTCAACGGCTCAATTGGAAAACTACAAATAAAGAAGAAGCCCACCTCAAGAGCAACAATACCAGCTATACACTCAAACATGGCATAAACACTCGCGTAGAAGTAGGTCTTGATCAACTGCGGCGACACGAGGATGACGATTGCCACTGCAATGAGCAAGCTTACCCCCAAATTCTCCTCAGAAAGGCAAAGATTTGGTGCAAACAAGAAATGGGGAACTATTAGTCGGAACCAATAATCAGGAATAGATTGAAAAAAANAAAAAAATAGTAGAAAAAAAAGGCCTTATTCTGGCCCTTACTCCTGCATTTCTATGTCGGGAACCACTGCCTTTGGATTCACTGGGTCCGGGAACTTCTCCCTGAACACGGCGTCGCACATCGCACACCCGCCGCGTATCGCAGGATTGCGATGGAAGATTGGAGCGCGCAATTTGTGAGGTAGGGAGTCCTTTAATTATTTGAATTGGCTGGCCGCTCTTTTCAATTCCAATGCGGTCTTGATCGTGGTTTATATAGGAGGAGTCCTTTTAATTAATCAAGTCTAATATACATGAAAACGAAACAGAAACAGAAGAAAAAACGGTCAAATCCGATAAAAAAGCAAGGCAATCAACGAAAAATATCGCGCACTATCGATCAGCGAGGAGGCGGGGTTAGTACGGTAACTGCAGTGACATTTGGCGGATGCCGCAAGGGCGACTGCCGCAATCGGGGAGAAGTTCCGTTACCCGGATTTACTTACTTCTTCATACCTAATAATAGGATTTCAAGGTCTCGTAAATGGGTGATACAGTGAACCAGAGACACGTTGACTTTTTACAACTTCAACTCTCAATTCCAATTCTCTGAGAAAGGGGGAAAGCAACCAGATGTTGCGCTCGGTGAAACGTTGGGAACAGCCGAGTGTCGATAAAAAATACCAACCCTCAACAAAATGAAAAGCAAATATCTACAGCATCAACACAAGTGCGATGACTCTCTTGTACAGTTTCATTTTTTTTAATTTTGTTGAGCAATTATTTTTCCACCGACACTCTGGTCACAGTCCCCAATGAAACGAATAACCTTCTCGGGCTGTTCCCAACATTTCGCCGAGTTCACCGTCTGGTTGCTTTCCCATTGCCTTTCGGAATCGGAATTGAGAGCTTTGAAGTTGTTAGAAGACTTTGTCATGAATGACCCCAAGTAGAGGGGTGTTCGTTCGAGGCGTTTGAAAGACTTTACACCGCCCCATCCTTTGCCATTCATTTTCGAACTATTTTACTTCCTTCAAAGCTTATTTCTCGCTTTGACATTGTTTTTAATGTTTTCTATTTGGGACCGATAGAAACCGAGTGCGATTATTCTGGGGTATCTATAAATGCCTATCATTATCACGTAGATGTTGAATATGGGCAAAATGAAACGATAAAGAACTCACATGTCCCAAGAACAACGATTCGAAAGAGTTTGTTGAAAATGTAGGGAGTAAGATACTTGGCTTGTTTCCGTCCAAGGGCACGAGAATGAATAATGTATAAAGAAATACTAAGCGAGATACCAGACAGAAGGAAAAAACCGAAGATCCCACCAGAGACCAGCAATACACCTGAAACATTCGGTATGACATTGTGACTTCAATGATTCCTCGTCAATGGTGCATGTTTAGAGACCCAGACAGAGTTCACCAAGGGTAGCAAACCTGCAGAAGGTACCTGCGCCGCTTAAGTTTATTTGAGCCTTACCCAACTCCATTTTTCGGATGCATGCGTGCAGGAAGACATTGGCGCTGATCAGCAGTGGAGCAGATATCCAGGCGATTTCCTGTAAACAGAAGTAACTGTTTCCTACTCTCATGCACAAAAAAGAACATTCTTGACAACTTCCATAGAGTAACCATTATGATCTTTTACCCCATATTAACTATTAACTATTCTGGTAACAGAGTGCAGGCAAAGTTCATTTTGAAAGCGGTTTTTGAGATATACTTCCAGGATGAATCTGTTGCCCTCCTCTCCTCCCTCTTCCCACCGCCTTACCCGCGAGTTTACCACGTAAGGCGGTGTCGGATCAGAATCAGAAAACGCCCTCTCGCTCGAAACGCTTGAAATGGGTTGTAATGAGGGCACAAAAAGTGCATTCTGTTTGCTTTAACCGAAGATGGACGAGTTGCAAAGGCGTTCTAGGGGCTGCACTATTCGCAGTAGAGCGCACTGTTGAAAATCCATACAACTAGTTGTGACCCATATCGACAGTGGAAGGCAATTTTAGGCTTCTGAACTGATGAAACTGCTCTTTACGCAATCGTGCCTAACTTTTAAACTGAAACCCCGTCTATAGCATTTCCGTCATGATAATCCATGATGTGTTTCTGTGGATCGGTCCATTACACCACCATCTGATGAAAAATGTTCATTCAGCAAAAAATAGGTTGCCTGTAACATTAAATTGAATTTTTCAAATCAATCAGATTTCATAGCGATACCCCCTGTATGCTGTAACACTCGCACTTTGTTAGAGACACAGTCGCTGGCACACACGCATCAGTGTTTTCGCATTAATTCCAAATTACCATGGGAATTCAGATTTTAACCCTACACTGCAAGCTGAGTTCGGTGAGCGCGGGACGCTTTTCGGAGTTTTCCTCCCCATCACTCTGCAGGTTTGACCGGTGACGCTAGTGACAGACTGTCAAAGAATTCAGTGAAAAAGGATCCATCAACCTAGCTTTTGGATAGTGATAACAACATTTTGTGGGGGAGGGAGTTGGTCCTCTTCAACCGCCGTTGAAGCGCTGTATCGGAAGTGGATGATAGAAGCAAGGCGATATTAACATGCTCGTTAGAGTGCATAAATTCCCATAGCGCACTTTTTTAATGAGCTATTTGTAAGATGAAAGACAAGATTTTCCGGGCCTCGTTTTGAAATATGCCCACGCACTTGACCTTCACTCACAAACACGGGCATTGCCTGTCCAATTCACAAGAGATGACAATACGGGGGGGGGGGGGGGGCAAATTTGAAGTAGAGTAGATCAGTAGTATTGGCTGACCCTACTAAACAACTCTACTTAGAGTTTGAGCCCCAATGATAGGCGACAGGGACGTTCGAATCACCACCCACTTCGCCGCGCGATTTGCCGTGCGCATCCTCGGGCGCACGTAACTACCCACACCCGTTGAGCCCTGCACAGGAGGATGAAAGGTTCGACTGCCATGAGTGGGAGCCAGGGTTCCATTTCTACACCATGTGTGTAGCGCCTCTTGGCACTGATGGTAACCACCTCCACCACCTCCACACGGGATAGCTGTAAGCAAAGGGTAAGGTTCTCCTTACACCTTTTCGGGAATGAACTCCCGCATTTGACTTCCATTCAGACCTCTATGGTAATGCACCACCACCACCCACTAGACCACCCCACCCCCAGAACTGCTATATTTTGTAAAAACTGAGCATACAGATTTGACTAACTTGTAAGTAGATGATGACAAATACAGAATGAAGGCTTGCGAGCTCTTGGTCTACCATCGCATGGCTGTGTTCGAGAAGGCCTGGAAATTTCAATTATATGTACTGAACGCTTTTTAATCGCATACATGCTTTTCTGTGTCTGGGAATAGGAAAGAATCACGTAAGGGCAACACATTCAAAGCAAAAAAAGACAAGGAAACCAGACGGTGATGACTGATGAGTAGGCGATTGCTATTACATCTGCAATTGTCATCGACAAATTGTATCTACCAATTTCTTTGGCAAATTGTCATAGCAACGTTAAGGACATGTCGACAGGTGGCAGATTCTCAAAGATTGAAGGCAGTATTTCTATGGGATCGATGACAAAAAACTTGACAAGCTTGGAGTGATTGAGTGATTAACGTCTAAGAGAGAGAGAGAGGCCGAAAATCTCAATTTTCGATCAGCTAGCTAAGGAAGTAACAAAAATCCAGATTGAATCAAAAAGGAAATGCGATTCCGACTAAATTAACACTCCGAAAAATCAATCGACGATACTTTTCCATAAACAAACTTCCATCGTTGGTTGACTATTTCGAGCAGAGCTGATGCCCAAATAAACGGTCTCGACATGTGAGACACTATTGTAAACATAAACATAAACACACAAACACACATAAACCTTAGGATTAATAATGAAAATAGAATGCGTGGGAGCATCATACAACGGAATTGTCAACAAATTTCTATTCAATTTCGCATCCTATTAACAGAACCCTCTGCTCGTAAATTATACAGGGAGGGCTTAGAAACACAAGCATAATTATCCATAGGTATCCTTTTTCATGTAGATATATGATATGAGGACCATTCTATGACATAATGTGAAACTTGATTATTTACGCCCACTAAGCCAGCGTAGGATGTACTACTCATCCGTAAACAAGATTACATTAAGCTTCCTAATGGCAAATGGGAGCACACATGGGGCCTATAGGGTATGGTCAGTGGAAGAGTTCCGATAGTACTGATTCAATAAGGCCGGGTTGGCCTGGAAGAGCATCAGTCTGGGTCCGACCATGTATTGCACCTCGATATTCGATCCAGGATTACTATGAGAGTCAAGCACCCGCACTGAGCTTTCGCTTTGGTGTGATAGTCTATACTATAATTATACTTTTTTTGTTTCAGGGAAAGTAAACAGATGGCAGTTTCTCAAAGATTGAAGGCAGTTTTTCTATGGAATCGATAACAAAAAACTTGACAAGCTTGAAGTGATTGACTGAACGACAAGCGTTTGAAAGAGAGAGAGGCCAAAAATCTCAACCTCCGATCAGCTCGCTACTACGACTACTCCTTAGTACGTTTATTGCTGTCGGGCTTTTCTCATTTTTCTCCTGTCCTTCTTCTGTTTTTATGAACTGTCCTGTTAGGAATTTTCCAAGTTTGGTTACGCCTGCCGCTTGAGAGCAGTGCACCTTTCGGAAACTTAACAAGTTCAAGTATTCGCGCTTGTCATTTATTTAATACATAAGTCCAATCTGCACATCCTACTTATACAGTACGCCAAGTGTGCCTGTTGGTGTGTTTGTGTGTGCGTTTGTGTCTAACTGACTCTTGTCCCATTGGACCTAGTGCATTGAAGTTTGGTAGGAGTGCAGGCGGCAGAATAGTAACACTTATGGTGGGTGGCGGGAAGAGATTCCGCCCACAGGGGGCGTAACTTGCGCGAAAAATATTGATTCGGGAGTAGGGCGTTAAAGGATGGGAGCACTTACAGTAGGTGGTAGGGCAAGACGCAATGAACGGGGTTAAATAAGCGTAATTTCGGCGAATTTGCCTAGTCGCACCGGGAAAAGAGGGGAATGATGAGCAGAATTCCGCTCATGACACGCGCTCACGAAGTGTGTCGGATGTGTGTGCGTGTTTGGCTGAAAATTTTTATTTCCTATTCTACAGTACCAGAGCGACCGAATTGGAGGGGACGTACGCTACTGGCCATTTTACACGAAAAGGAGGAACATCCGTCGTTAGCCGGGAGATCCGACTGGTACATCCAATGTCCCTCAGCCCATTTTAGTTACTCGCACCTTTTATACCGATCAATATCGGGTGTGTAGTCAAAGGATACGGGAACTTCTCCCCTAACACGGCGTCGCACACGCCGCATCCGCCGCCTATCGCAGGATTGCGATGGAAGATTGGAGCGCGCAATTTGTGAGGTAGGGAGTCCTTTAATTATTTGAATTGGCTGGCCGCTCTTTTCAATTCCAATGCGGTCTTGATCGTCGTTTATATAGGAGAAGTCATTTTAATTAATCAAGTCTAATAAACATGAAAACTAAAAAGAAACAGAAGAAAAAACGATAAAATCCAATGAAAAAGCAAGCCAGTCAAGGACAAATATCGCGTCCTATCGATTGGTGGGAGGCGGGGTGAGTACGGTAATTGCAGTGACATTTGCCGCATGCCGCAAGGGAGAATGCCGCGATAGGGGAGAAGTTCCGTTACCCGTAGTCAAATCAACCGACTGTTCTTCCCCTCTTGCATCTGCAACAATGATATCAACTTCATTTCTTACGTTCGTTTACTACTGCTCACTAAGCCAAGAGGTTCACTTGGTGATGTATAGTCCGTTTCCAAACCCCAAGTCCACCTACACCAACCAAAATCGCATTGTCGCGAGGATAAATGCAGCATTCAAACGCCACTACGATTCTGAATGGAAGTCGCATCCCAAAACGGAGTTGATCTGCGTCAACGAAGCCAAAAACTTTGTCCTTCATCCTTCAGTTCTTCCTCTGCTCATAAGATTTCTTTGCACACAACTCCCCATCTCTCGTCAATATGTCCCTGCACGTAACCTGCTGTCGCAATCCCAGGTGAGAGAACTTTTTTGCCAGCGCCTTTGCCTCTTGAAGAATCCAGTAAAGTACAATTTTGAAGAGCCATTCAAATCTCAGTTGTGTTGGCTCTTCGAGACTTGGAAATTGTGCCACAACGGGTGTTTTCTGAGATGACAGATTTCCCGATAGAGACCAATACATAATAATTTTTCTTGATAGGCCGCAATACCACGATTAGTGAAAATACTACTTACTCCCTGATGAATGTGCTTTCATTAGGGAACCTAGTCTAGCCAAAGCATGAAGTAGAGCTGATGAACATGATTTGCAATCGGCTTTCTTACTGCTACAGAATCGTGAAGTGATTCTAATTACTGTCATTTGGATACATCACTCCCAACTTACATACTGTTTTAGAGCTCATGAACTCTATAAACAAGTCTTCTATAGATTTATGTATCTTTGGGTATCACTCTCTTTCAAAAACTCGTATTCATGTCTGTTTTAGTGCCCCTACATCGCCTGAGCAAAATCAGCCCTATTATCCCACTTTCTGCATGCTGCACTTTGCAAAAGCTCACCATGATTTTCGTTTTATAGACCTTCCAATTTGGTGAGTTTGAGGCCCTGAAAGCGCGGAGACCCCCCAGTGGGGAAACACGTTTAATGCTCGTAAATGGTAAATTTGTATACATATACGGGTGGCACATCAACACGAGAGCAGAATTATTTATTCGACTGAGGAAAACAACCCAAAAAATCCTTTCCGGAACTTTGAGAGGTATACATACATAGATAGTCGAGGACAGAGAAATGTCCATCTGCTGAGCAAATTCCTCTATACGCCTGCGTAAGTATCAGCGATTTGAAAGCGCACTCTGGAGTGAGCTTCAAGTTTTCGTTTGGTGAAAAAGTCCGACTGCAAAAAAAGAGTGAAGAGTCCCAGGTAGGAGGAAAAGCTGCCACTTCGTCAAATTCTTGAGTAGCCCTACATTGCTGAGTTCGCAGGTGCCATGGTATGTGATTGAAGGAGTAGGAAGAAAATAAATATTAGAAAATTTTCAGTATTCGATTCGATGTAGTCAAGGCTCACCGAGAGGTCGTAGAAGCATTTCCTTTGGAGGACATCAAGCGGAACAAGAAAAAAATGAGGATACTAGGGACCGAGAAAAGGATTCAAAATGAATGTGAGAGGGCTCGACGATGTAGAAGCGAGAAGTATTTCCAGAGAGATTGAAGGACTACATCTCGCTAAAGTACGGCTGTTGTATGTTGTGTAAGCAGTTGGTTCCAGAGTGTCCGGTTCCAGAGGGGGACGTGAATGACCGCAACTTTGGTAGAACCTCATTTGTTGACAATCCAATCAATAATATTACCATCAAAAGGAAGTGAGTCAATCGAATCGATTCTTTAAGAATAGAGAGATTCGAAAGCTGAGAGAAGCTCGGTATCATTCAGTTAGAACGAAATTTCCTACTTTTACCGCTGATAGGGGCAAGCGTTCTCTCATGAGGTGAGTGAAATGAACAGCGCATCTCAAAAAGTCAGAATGATGATTTTTCCTTCAGAGCTCTTAATCAATTAAGGGGGATACGGAATGAAGCATGACTTATTAGGAAGTTGAAAGTTAATTGTTAGAAATGGTACTCTAGGTCTTTGTTGTGTTTTGAATAGACTGGTGGAATTGAAGTAGTACTATTAAAGGCACTGTTAACGACTAAATGGTTTCGAAGATATGCACATGGTTAGAATTCTGAGCCCCCTCTGATAACATTTGTGCAGGAATTAGGTCGGAAAACGGCTGGATAGGGCACAATAAGGCCAGGAACAGTGGGGGACGCGATGCCTCCGCCCCTCGTTAGGCTGACTACGTGTTCAAGTTGTCATATACCA
>UZAF01019750.1:0-11013 GCA_900617895.1 Haemonchus placei | reverse complement strand
CAAAAATGTTTTTTTACGAAAAGGTAGCAAAAAAGTTAATAAGACCTAAATGAGCAAGTAAAATGGAATATAATTAAATGGATCAAATCCAAATAGTGACCGTCGTAGAGGTGGTTGGGTCCTAGTCTTTCTTGCTTTCTTCGAGTATTGTTATGTGCAATTGCTTGGATATATGTCGGATTTTCGTGCATGTGGCAGGCTCAGCAAAAAAGGTCCATGTCAGAAGGAAATGTCAGTAAGCCTTGAAGGGTTCGGGTTACTTTCACCTTTGCAGTAATAGTCATGAGTAAAAATAGAATATTACTAGCTACCATTTTACTTTTCAATGCGCACATTCTGCCCCAAAAGTTACCGAAAAAAGCGACTTCGCCCCAGGAAGCGGAAAATGATGTTTGACAAAGGAGCTGTCAACTCAAAATGGTTATTATGCCAGCATGCAATCAGCACACAATCGTATTTAGCAAAAATCCATTTTCTCGCTAACTAATTCTATTTCTAACCTTATTAGTTTACTATAAAACAAAAATGGGAGCTTTTGGCAGTCTGAGCACTGATCATGCACAGCACCGAGCAAATTGGACCCACATAAACCAAGAGCTTTTCGAAAAATTCTGAAATTCAAATCGCAAAATGAACACTCAACTAGAATGACTTTGGAAAGATTCGAAAACAATAGAAGTAAGTATCTGGTGCTTTTTGTCAGTGGAGTACGAGGCGGACGTCATGGTGGATCTATGTAGAGAGGCAGGTGGATGAATTATTAGGAAAGCTGTGCTACCTACTATTTAGATTAGCTGTCAATCGAAATTACTACCTAAGCTGACAGCAGAGCAGAAAATTTCCATTTTAAGAATGGTGGTTAAAGAGAATATCTTGAAGAGCAGCATTTTGATATATACGTAAAAGTCTATTAAACGTTTGGTTCTGATCAGTCCCGTCAGAGGGATAGGCTCCCACATTCGATTTCATTTCCCTTACATCAAATTGTGGTGCCCAATTCAGTGCCTTTATCCTCCCAAACAAGTCTGGTACCAATTAACCGACTTCGGAGGGATGGAAGGCTTGATTGACTTGGGCGAATACCGATACGGGGTCGTACCTATGACTGTGCATATAGGACAGTGCGCCACTTACTACTACACCGCCTTCGCCCACTTGATTTCATGTTAAATTCAAAAATAATTATAGTAAATTCCTCCTACTTTTTGCGCTAACAATTAGACGGACATGCCCCGAACAATGTAAAAAGTCTGTTCGGATGAAATATGCATTAGGTACAGCTGTGTTACCTACCATTTAGGTTTAGCTGTCGATCGAAATTGCTACCTAGATTGGCAACAAAGGAAATGATTATTCTAGAAATTCAGGCATAATGGCACATCCTATGGATAATGGTAATGGATTGTAGGCTCAGCCTTCTGAGAGACGAATACGCTTAGGACGAAATTCCAAAATTCTTTGGTCAGTTCACTGTTCACGTGCTAATTGGTGCTCAGAAATGTAAGGGAAAGGAACGCCTAAAATTTAATCGTCTAAAGAGGTTATTCTGTGAACTTGACGTATTTTAATTTACCCCTAAGTCAATTCCGAAGTATAGTCTGTTTCAAAATGCATGGCAAAATCGAAGCGGACAAAGCAACAGCCACGACTTTCACCCTAGTATCTCAGCTTTTTACAAAATCGATTGCTTATCCTTTGGATGGCATGAGAATTTGAGTTTTCATTGAGAGAGAGAACATATGCTTATCGGATGACGTTGAAGAGTTTCGAGGATTGATGGCGTTCATGGGTACCAGAATCAAAATGTTGAGGATGGAAGATGCTGGGAATCAGTGGGAGGATGGGTGCTGGAAGTTGGTTCGTTTGCTGTACCAGACGGCGACTCGATGTAATTGAAGAATTGTGGAGCTGATCTTTGAGGAAAGGAAAAAGTGGGAGCAAGCTTTCAAAAGTTTGCCTAGAAATCTCCAGAGATTCCAGTGAAGGGGTTCGATGTGAGGGCACGATAAGAGCTCGTGATGGAGGACATCGGAAATGCCATCGAACGAAGAGGTGTTTTCTCCGGAATGGTAACGGATGATATATCGGTGTGATATGAGAGCATAATGGACTTCACGAGGGTGATTGAGATATGTATGAGAGAACAAAAACAATCCGCATTTCTCACGGCTTTGCAGCTGTTCCTGGTTTGATAGGTGGTAATGGATTACCCATGCAACATTAGATAGCATGTTCTCACTAATATCGACATAAAGCTTGAAACTACCGGGTAATCCAGGAGGAATGCCTTTCAAGGAAAAGGGAAGGGCCTATGCCCTAAACCTTGTGAAACGAGATCGAAACTGCGAGTAACTGCAATCCGTAATAGCTAAGGGCCGCCTAGTGTGGGCGACTGATTATTAGCTATGTTCATAGGCAACCAAATTGTTGGCAGTTTTCCCCTACCCCGATCCACACCCACACATTTATAGGAGGGCGGGCTCGAGCAATCATCCCTGTGAACTATGAATACCCCTAAAATGGCCTCTATCAGAGAAAAATTGTCAAGGGACCCCCTAAACGCGCCGTTATTCACAGCGAGTCTTGATGAGAATCCGGCTTTTAGAGCTCTTCCGGAGATTTATGTATTCATTTAGGAGAAAATGGAGATCCTAGAAAATCAAGACGAGAAAAAACGGAAATTATTCCTTCCCAGAGACGTGAAAGTGCTTGACGGTTGGAGAGGAAGTCAAGGAGGAGCCTGTCAAGTAGACATCAAGGATCGGTGTTTTCCAGCTAGCGAAAGCTTCCACTCGAGTAACTCTGAGGAGTCTTGAAGAGGCTCGAAAACTCGCATTCACAGTTGGATCCTTTCCTGGGTATTTTGGTCTCAGTGGGACCATTTTTCCGTGGGTAAATAGAGATCATCATGATTCTGAGAATATGCTAACATTACGTCATCAAGAATCCAAGAAATGTCTGAAGAAGAAGCAGCACCATAATGATTTTGGTCAAGGAAAAACGGAAAGTCGGAAATTAACATCCCCAGCAAAAGGCCTTTCTGCTTCTTACTTGAAGTGATCGGTGATTGAGTTTCTTGAGCTCTAGGAGCCCTTAGATAGCCAAACGGCTCATGAACGAAGAGCCATCTGGTGATCCCTTAAGTATCCCATAATCGAATGTCACGTGTTCCAGTAACTGAATTAATAGCGGTAGCGCTATTTTTCTCCATGTTTTAGTCGATGTATGAGATGTTTTCAGCGATTAAACGAGCCCCGATAGATATAGAATGACTCGACGGTATGATGTCTATACATCTAACCGCTTTACAAAAGTAAAATCGCGAAGCTAATAAGAAAATGTTGAACTCCACCTCCAAAATGACTTTCGAAGCTCAAAATCAGCCACAGTGCACCGTACTAGTTTTAAAAGGTAGGGTGGTAAGGGTCTCGTCG
Organism: Haemonchus placei; assembly: GCA_900617895.1. Taxonomy (NCBI): domain Eukaryota; kingdom Metazoa; phylum Nematoda; class Chromadorea; order Rhabditida; family Trichostrongylidae; genus Haemonchus; species Haemonchus placei. Next base: position 7,579 of record UZAF01019750.1, on the reverse strand, counting down.
TGTGCAACACCAGCGCATGGTCGTGTATAACTCTGGTGATTCTTCTCTGGAAAATTCTTCATGTCCCGGGGGATTAGGTCAGCCCTGGGTCGAACCCTCTAGCATATTATTAGAAAAAGACGAGAAGGGAAATTGGCTCGCAACGTTTGAACTGGACCGGTGTAATGAGAAGTCAAAAGGAGATGGGAATTAGGTCCGGTTTCAGAAGGGCGACATCAAGCGGCTCAAAAATGATATGAAGGTCAGTTTTGTTGTTTTGTTTTTGCATTTAACTTTGTAATTTGTCATCGTTCTGCTCGCTAATAGCCAGTGTTAACAAGGGAGCCATTGTGATCATAAGAACTCAACGGAAAAGAATTGGAACATACGAAAACGAAAAGAAAGGAAACAAATAATAAATATATAATATAAAAAATAAATATATAATAAATAAGTAAATAAATAAATAAAAGAAAGGAAAGAGTATGTAGAGAATTTAGAGCAGGGATTNGTAAGTATCTGGTGCTTTTTGTCAGTGGACTACGAGGCGGNCTTCATGTCCCGGGGGATTAGGTCAGCCCTGGGTCGAACCCTCTAGCATATTATTAGAAAAAGACGAGAAGGGAAATTGGCTCGCAACGTTTGAACTGGACCGGTGTAATGAGAAGTCAAAAGGAGATGGGAATTAGGTCCGGTTTCAGAAGGGCGACATCAAGCGGCTCAAAAATGATATGAAGGTCAGTTTTGTTGTTTTGTTTTTGCATTTAACTTTGTAATTTGTCATCGTTCTGCTCGCTAATAGCCAGTGTTAACAAGGGAGCCATTGTGATCATAAGAACTCAACGGAAAAGAATTGGAACATACGAAAACGAAAAGAAAGGAAACAAATAATAAATATATAATATAAAAAATAAATATATAATAAATAAGTAAATAAATAAATAAAAGAAAGGAAAGAGTATGTAGAGAATTTAGAGCAGGGATTTTCCCATTTCCTCTCTATCGTTGAAAGCAACAAGTTTATACTTTTTCCTGAAAAGTACAAGCAATTTTGTTAGATTTTCTGTTCTTTGAAGTTTGCACTCTGAAAATTTTCTTGACGACAAAAAAACTGTCTCCTCAAGATTGCGAATAATCTCGCAAGCGTTAACTATGAGTTGACAGATTGCCTCGTGGAAATCCAGATAGGAAACCTACCCCTACTACCAGCCTCCTTACAGGAAGCTACCCAATTTGACAGTAATTTCCACATCAAATGAAAACAAAATGGACGAAGGAATAGTCTCGACCAAAAACTTGGAATAACTTCGATCAGAACCAGAAAGAAACGTAGCTTGAGATTGCTTTTTCTATACGAGAGTTGACAGAAATATCTGACTGTCAGAAATCATCAGGCAACCAAAAATCCCATCCCGTATAATTTCCTGATTATTGTCAAGTGTGTGGCCCACTTATTACACGCAGAATAGCTATAAAATGCAAAAAACGGCCGCGAACAACACAATAAGAGGACGTTAATATCGTTTTTAAGCTCGCCTCCCCCTACCAATTTTATGGCTACAGCCAGTAAAAGCGGTAAAATAAAATGTACGTTTTAGAAGGCCAGTCAAGTACTCCGGAACTTTCGGAAGGATTCTTTCTTGAAGAGGATCATCAAAAACGTGCTCTACCAACTATGTCTTGCGGTTGCACACAACCAGAAGCAAGGTTGAGATGCCACAAGCTGATGCCAAAGCACGAAATGAACTGTGGGAGGAGTGGAGGGGTTGAAGAGTAGGGAGGAGAAAGAGTGTAGGCTGCATGTCGCCATTATGGGTCGTCCCTTCTCTACCCTTCTCTACTTTCAGTGGTTTTTCGTGAAATAATGGGTACCCATATAAATGTTCAATGTTTCCACTCTCAATCCCTCCTCCGTTCTTAGCTAGGCTGAAAGTCTTTTTCTCTGGTGGGAACTTGGGCATGGACCAAGGTTTTGGAAAGGGGTGATATTAAAGTATAAGAAAAAGCAACTTTTCCAAATAAGAGACAGCAGTATAGAGGTGTAAGGCGTTTTTCGTGAAGGCAAATCGCATTTAACCTTTTGCTTTGAAATGCAAAAGACTGGGGCTGTCGGCAGCCTCGTCAGCCTTGGCCAATGAAAAAACCATTGTCGTCAAATAAATCAGTGGCGAATGGATTAACTGCTCTTTATATTCAGAATGTCCAACGCCATAAAATACACAATCGATGGCGATTGGGCAAGCAAAGGGAATGTCGAGACGACAAAACCTCATAATTTCCCACGTCAAAAAAGGAAGGTGGGTTACGGAGTGAAATTTACTCGAGCTTAACGTGGGCTCTCTAATGTATCTAGTTTAGTGGCTAAATGCGCAGCCCAGATCAAAGTGTCAGTAGTTCAAGTCGCAGCTGAAGCAAAACATGTCTATCATTACTCCGAAATCCAAATCTTAGAAATGAGTTAGCATGGGCGTGCTGCAGACCTCTAAAAAACGGTCGTGGACCCAGGTAAGGCGCTCAATCCGTTGGTCAGGTAACTGGAGGAGTGGAGGGGTATACCATTTCGAATAAAAGTTCCCTGTTTGTAAGGTAAACAACCGTGGTGACCGAAAAACTTTCAAATGTTGATGATTCCTTACTTCTGCTACCGAGGAAAACTGGAATGGCTTCTGCCAGCTCTGATGTTTCAGTGATCACGGGAGTTGCTGGATGCGTCATGGCATGGAATTGAAAGGCAGTCATTAGACCGGAACCTCACCGGATGGATTCTACGGGTCGTCAGTGTTGAATGCCCTAGCGAAGCGTGGATGTTGGCTATGCAGAAATTTAATGACAGAAAAACTAATTAACGGGAATGATAGAGCTTTTAGAGAGCGCTTTTGATACGAAAATGTATACAAAATAATGAAGAATAAAGGTTTGGCCCGCTAATCTATCTAATCTAAGGGATGTGCCCACACATCGACTTTAAATCAGAATCGCAGTGGCGTTCCGAGTGCGTATCATATGTGGCCTATACAATTGCTTCGGTGGCCAACCGATTTACAAGTAAGTCCTTTATCTTCCCAGAAGAGTTTGGTACCAATTAACCAACCCAGAAGGGATGTGAGGTTTAATTGGTCTAAAGGATACCGATACAGGATTCGAACCCATGACCGCGGGTGTGTAATGATGAGCCACTTGCCACCACACCACCTCCGAAATGCATATAATGTTTGTATATATTATCCTGCTTGTCATATATATCACATACTCAATGGATATTACAACATTTTAGCTTTGACATTGGGTTTGATGAAACTACATGAACAGTCGGTTGGAGGTAGTGCAGTGGCAAGTGGCGCACTAACGTTATCACGGTCTTTTTCCATCCTTCCAGGGACGGTTGATTTTTCGAATCATGTCGAGAGGATAAGAACACTGGTTTGCACATCGGCTTCGGGTAGCCATTCATTGTATGGGTTAGATACGCATTCAAAATGCAACTAGGTTTTGAATGGAGGACAAATGAGGGCTGTATAAATAAGGCTTTGGTGCTCTACTCATACTATTGTATTGTCACTATCCTCCCTACAGTTCAATGTCTAACTTAACTGACTCTAAAAACTTGATCCCTGTTCCCGAATTTCAACTTGTGTCTTCTCACGTGGCTTCCCATCATAGCGCTGAAATATGGATCAAACAGGAAAGCTTCATGATTCCTACCGCATCGTCTAATGTTGAATGAAATGATGAAGAAGAACATGTGCATTTATTTATTTATTTTTTTATTAACTGCACTCATGGTGCACCACAGCAGCTCCAGTATCTATCCGGAACTTCTATAGAGTGACATGTAACAGTGGGAACAAATATATTGGCAATAGATGATCCCAGGAATCTTGGGGTGTGCCATCGTCGTCATGAATTGAAACTAGGCCGCCGTGAGCAGTTAAAGGCACTGTTCACGAAAAAATGGTTTCGGAGATTTGCACATTGTTTGAATTCGAAGCCCCTCTGATAACATTTGTGCAGGAATGAGGTCGGGAAACGGCTGGATAGGGCACAATAAGGGCAGGAACAGTGGGGGACGTGAGGCCTCCGCCCTTCGCTAGGCTAACTACGAGTTCAAGTTGTCCTTCACCACATTCGCACTGGAGCGAAGTTGGTGAAAAATCGATACGCTGATTGGCAAATTGCCAGGAATCATCAGCTGGTCGACCGCCTCGTACAGGAGCTAGTATTCGGCTGTTATCTCTATTTTATGTTTGTTATTTCTATTGTTTTTTTTGTTATGAATTATTCACGGTAGCTTTCTTCAACTATTCTCGTAAGTTTATTGAAGATTTTAACATATTTTGGGTAGATTATTGCATGCAAATGTTTTTTTATTTAAGAAACTCCGTTAATTTCGATGTGTTGTCTGTATTGCAGACATTGCATCGCCTTCGTGCATTCTCGCTCAAACACTCCCTAACCGCAGTTTTTTCAATGTGAAATTCGTCCGACCCCCCTTTCCAGCTCTTTTTTTGACCCTTTGTAATTCTTTTTGTTCATCGTTTTTTGCGCTTTTTTCGTTGTTATCGCTTTATTCTAGAGTAGTTCTATCAATTTCCGTCAAAAAAGGGTACCCTAACTTTTTTGTGAACGGTGCCTTTAAGGTACCAGAACCCTTCACTTCTGTAAATGGAATACGGAACGAAAATGTAGCGCGCCGTGTCTGCTGTCTACTATAAACGCGTTCTTTGTCGGCATGTGCTGAGCCATGAGCCAAACCTTTGAATGACTGCAAAAATAGCTACCCTACATCCTCTTCCACAACTCTTTTTGCTTTTCCTCTTTCTCTACGTCATCTGTCATGTGAGCTTGAAAGAACTCAACAGATGTTTCATCCCATGTCCCACATGTTATATCTTTCCTTACTTATATAATTTAACAAAATGACAGAGGGTGCCCAACCCAATTCTTCGAGAAATCCCTTCTTAGTCCATAAATCGAACACTTGAGAATTTCAATTTCACTTAATAAGATGCGCATTATTGAATGTCTTGAAATGCTGGCGTCATCGAGGAAACGGGCAGTAAGGGAAGCGAAGAAATTAAAAGTGCTCTGAAAGGAAATTCGATGAACCAACTGGAAAATTGTAAAGTTATTGAAAAGGTTGTAAGACGAGAGCTGAATTCTTCAGGATTTCATCGTTGTAATCCAAAATCTTACGATTATATCGACTCTACGTAAGAGTTTTCCTACAGTGGGCCATTCAAGAACCCAAGTGACCGACCCTTTCTTTACAAACCTGCCCTAGAAGTTACCACTGAATCCAGTCCGACACATCCTTTTCAAGACATTTGGTAGCTGGACCCTGGACGAACTCAGAAGCTACTACTCAGTCTCTGAACATGTTAAAGTAATGAAAGATTGAAAGGTGGACGCAGGAGAGTTGAGGATACCCTTGGCCCTTGGCCTTCGCCCTACAATTGGCTTCTCTCTGGAACTTGGAAAGCTCCGAACGAGCTTCCGCTCTACAGAGCAGAAGAACTCAGGACTTGTCAACCATGAAAACCTCGGCCACTTGTACTGGTAAAGAAATAAATCTCTTCTAAGTCAGAACCCGTGTGACCGTCAAGTGGCTCAGCCGGATTGTTATCCACTTTCTGGGATAACATTTGGAGGTGAAAAAATCAAGTCCCACAAGAAACGGGTGGTGGCCAAAATTAATGGATTGGATTTCTTCCCATGTCCAGAATTTGGAGTTCGAAAGATAACTTGAGACTAAATGTCCATAATAACTCCACTTTAAAGAAATCTCGAAAGTTCAGTTCAAAAGCGATTATCTCAGCGATTCTTCCAAGACGGCTTGAAAATCAAAGCAAGTCACGAAAGCATACAAAAGGCATAAACAAATCAGTCAGGAGTGCATCTTGGAAGTTTTTTTGAGCATCCAATTGGCAAGTACATTTCACAGCGAAAGGTCAAGTCGTTCTAATGAAGAGTGGTTGTCCGACGAGATATCTATTTGCTGCGGTTTGGAAGAGGTGAAGGACGAGTTTTTCTCCCAGTTCCATTGAACTCTTAGGTGAGAATGGTAGGTACACAGTAGGGCTCTTCACCACACCACTCATGATGCTCTCCACAACGTTTTTATTGAATCCCGCAGACATTCTAGCAGTTTTGAATTGATGTTCTGTAACTGCTGTCATTTCGCCTGTGCATCTTGTTTGTGCACAAGTACGGGACTCGAACCCGTACTTGTGTACAAACACAAAAAGCGCAATAGCAAAAAGCACAAAAGCAAAAAGCACAGAAAGCGTGCTATGGGTTCGAGTCCCGTCCAAGACTGAAACTTTGTCCATAAATCGCCAGCCAACCTTGGGGAATTCCTAGCAGTGTCCAAAAGTAATGATCGTTCTAGGGGATCCAAATTTCGCCTCGCTTTTGCTCTTTCTTCACTAAGACACGGAAAATCTGAATATCCTCCTACCGTTAGAGAACAAGCGTTATCCCCGAACGGTATAAGATAGCTGCCTCATGCACCCAAATGATTGCAGGACATATTGCGATGTGGACAATTGCAGAGGAATGGCCGGCTACTGAAAAACCATCTAGGAAAGAAGTCGCTGCTCTATAGCGCCCCATAGTGACGTTTGCGAAAGTATGGTGAGCCTTACGTTTCAGCGCTTCTAATTTGGAACTCCCAGGATTACTAGAAGGAACCCTAATACCATCCGTAAGCCTACGAAATTTAGGTCCGCAATGGCACTCCATTAATGAACCTTCGCTCACAACACTCCATCTAGCTCATGTCAAGCTCACTGCTTGACTTTCTATTCAGCTCATTCGGAGTTAGATCAGCAACTGTGTCTGACCAGCCGATGTTACAGCACTCGCAGCATGGAACATAGTGTAGCCTACACGACATTCATCTCATCAGCCTACATGGCATTTATTCAACCACTGGAGAGAGCAATCTATTTCCTTCGGAAAATAGCACACTGGGTAACTTCCAAATGAAGTACTATAAATACTACATTTAGAAACAATTTATAAAATTAAGGGGATATAAATCAAAGAAGTAGTTCGACTTCCGCTTCGTGGATGTCGAACTACTTCTTTGATTTATATCCCCTTAATTTTATAAATTGTTTCTAAATGAAAGCCAAACCTGACAATGATCTCTCTCCGTGCTCATCAGTAGGGTAAGAGAGAACAAATCCCAAATTCCGTTACACGTGTACCTCCTCCACCGCGTTAATGGGAAAGAAGTACTACAGTTTACGAATGAAAAGGGTTAAATTACTTCTCTCAGACATCAGTAAGGGTATCGCGTCCGCCTAGAGTCCCCCTCCACAAAGCTTCTATTGTTCTGTTTTTTAAAACTCCACGGAAATACTGAGCTGGTGATTCTACGGCGATGCTGCCTTGCGGCAATGCCATACAGTCAGCATCAATGCTAAAACAGCTAGCTCCAAAATCTGCTCAATATGATCGGAAAAGGAAACTAAAAAGGGCACCCAAGAACCTCTCGCGTGGCAACATTCACACCCATGTCGCAGAAAGTATTTGGCATAGTGCCACATAGTGCAAAATGCAAAAGCCAGCTTAAACGAACCCCCCCCTCCCCCTC
>UZAF01019749.1:0-21887 GCA_900617895.1 Haemonchus placei | reverse complement strand
ACCTGCCTGGCCGACATCCAAAGGTGGCCGTGTTATCACAATATTGTGAAGGTTGCACCATTCACAATGGAGCATTCGTGTTGAGTAACTCGATCCGAAAACAACGCTTCAAATACCTCCGAATTTCAGAATTTTACCGATTGTTTCTAATCTTTCCGGTGCTTACAATGCCTACAATGGTCTTCAAAGGAAGCTTATTTATACAGTAGGAAGGCACTTCCCGTATGAGAAGGTACCAACATCATAAAACGGCTTACTCGAAAATTTTGTAGGCAGAACCTTCCGCTTGTGACGAAGACGATAACCTCTACCCAAGCTTCTGCCACTTGCGTTAAGCCAAGCTGTACGTACATAATTCCTTGCTGAACAGAAACCTCAAATGTGGCGCGAGTTTGAACTCCCGTCTTTTATAACTCTGACATCGAAACAGTTGACAGTTGAAATCTACTACCGACTCAGTCTTGTTATTGCTCGTTTGACGACTGTGTTTACGAATGGACACAACTAGCCTAGAGGTCAGATTTCCAGAAAGAATTTCGTGTTTAGAGACTCATTTCTTCCGGATATCAGCTCTCCTTCTTGATAGCCAGCTTCTTTCATCTCTGCCATTTTTTCGGATCTCACCAACTAGGTGATGCCTTTCCTACGCGGGTGCACAAATGCCCTTGATGCCCTTTGGCGTATTCAGCATTTTCAAGACAGCATTACTTGTGAGGAGTTTCTGGAAGACCATAACCCTCTCAAACGGTCTAGGTAGCCGTTTCGTCTCCATATTGATCTGTTTGAAATGGTCAATTTAGATATCGCTACAGTGGACTTTCATCCTTCTGTTTACAGAATCCCGACATCACTGTAACACGACGCTACTAAAACGCTCACTACATGGTCCGGACACGAGGCTGCGTTTATGGAATTGTCAATCCTTTTTTTAATAAGTGTCCATTGTAGAAAAAGTGTAATATGATAATTTATGCATCACATCCTTTTAAGGATTCTCCTCGTTAGTTAGCCATTGTAATAACTGTGAAATAAGGATCGGAACCCCACACATGACATTATAGGACTGGCACACGGTTATTATTAGACTACCTGCTCCACGCGTTTTGTTGGCATACCGGTGTACCGGAATTCAGGCAAGCCTCTTTATGATTAGGGCATCATTGCCGACTGATGCAGGTGTGTACTGGAGTTGGATATCAACTGTGGCCGCTCTAGATTGAAGGGTCTTTTTCGTACTCCTACTCTCTCTTTGTAATTATTTATAGTAGTCTTGCACTAGCTCTAGTAGACTAAGGTACTAGTAGTCGCCCGAAGCGAAAGATGACTGAATTCTTCTGGGCGAACCATAAAGCTGTCCTCAAGGGTGCACGAAATAAGGGCTACGGCAGTTCTCTCCCATTCCAACGGCATACCGTATTCTCCCACTGGAAATTCAAATATTCCCCTTCATAGCGCGCGATAGGGTGCGGCGAGTGCGACGTCGTTTTGGGGGAGAAAATCCCGGACCCAGACAGGCACGAAAACTTGTACGTGAACGGATAATGAAAGTGGACTTTTTGTGACTGCGCGAATTATTCGCTGCTAATGTACTAATTAACAAGAATTGCGACATTGGGCAGGTTCCCGATGTGATCATCATCCACGACGAAAAGACCGACCAAAATGTATGTGATCTAACAGGAGCATAAAATATAAGAGTAATAAAGAATGCAAAAACTTCAGAACCAGCGGAATTTGGCTGACCTCTTTTGGGTTCCGAAATTGAAAAGAAAGTAACCCACTGTCCTAACCCTAGGACGGATTGGTTTGCACTGTCAACCTAACATGACTGCTGGTAAAACTCGTGCTGATCTTTATGTTCTCACAATTCATCCGAGACGACCTGTGCCACACATGTGCATGCAAGACTTCCGAGGACGCACATAGCTGCTTCGAATTAACAATTTGAATGTGATTCAACCACGTGGAAGTGGGTTCGTTGCGATGTTCCACTTCCCAGAGCATCCTAAATATTACCAAACGGCACTGAAAAAGCTAGTTCAAAGAAATCGCACCATTGGTCCCTCTGATCGTAATTCAACATTTGGTTGGTTCAGATTTGATGTGAGAGCAGCTATTACTGGCGATGTGATGGCGGTACATATGTGCCAACAAATCATTGCAAATCCTTTAATGCATTCAGAGCAACAAGGATGTGTTTGTATTTATTATCCCATGCATAAAGGACAAAGGATAAAGTTTTTGGCGTTAATCAATCCCGTCTGAGGGATGCGCCCCTGCACACAACTTCCATTCAGAATCGTAGTGGAGTAATGAGTGCGTATGCGGCCTATACAATAACTTGCGGTGGCCAGCCGATGTACAAGTGAGTGCTTTTAGCCTCCCAGACGGCTCTGGTACCANTTAATCGACCCCGGAGGGATGGAAGGCTTGGTTGGCCTAAGCGTGCATCGATCCGGCATTCGAACCCCTGACCGTGCGTGTGATATAGTGCGCCACTTGCCACTACACCATCTCCGCCTTTACCCTTTATCCTATGCATATGTAGAAAAATTGATTGAATATATTGGTGGAACTACATTTCATCGGTCGAGTCCTTTCCTTTTGGTGGTTATTGAACGCCTCAAGAATGTGAACCACCTTCCAAGTTCCTCGCTACTTACAAGCTTAGACTCTTGAAGGCACAAGTCACGATAATTTTGAGGTACGCTTTTAGGTTGAAAAACGGAAATATTGCTTGGGAATAGTGCATCGGTGGTGAAAGAAGCAGGAGATTTGTCAATTTTGTGAAAACCAAGGCTTTCACAAAAAAGCAGGGGTGGGTTGTACGAGATCACCATTACGAGAATGGCATAGTAAGGATGTTTGGACGAGATTTCACCTGCTCCAACTGCGCAAAGAGCTAGCCCACATCGAGCTGAAATTGTCTGAAACTGCTTTTCATAGTCGCCATGGCATGACTAGTTGTTTGAGTTTTCTACATGGTATTCCTTGGAAATGATGCAGCCTCTACAATGCTGTTGAAACTCGTCCACTATAAATGTGGAATTAGCACGATACAATTTCTGGCCTCTTATTGTGCCCTATACAAGAAGTTTCTAGTCCTGATAACGACAGGTATGGTATAAGGCCGGGCCTCGATTTCTTATTACGGAGAGATCTCAGAAATCATTTTTATCGTGAACTGTGCCTTTAAGTTGTGTTCACAAGCAAGAGTACCTCCTAATAAGTTACCTGTTTTTCAGCGAAAGAGCTTAAAATCCTTTCGAATAGGAGGGGTGTGGTGGGAAAGGGAGAGGGGAGCGAGGTAAGAGGATGAAGTGTGTACGCTCGGAGGTGATAAATGTGCGAGATTCAAGAAAGCATAAAAAATCGCCAAAACCAAAACTTCCTAACACCCTCCTTTCTCGTCAGCAAAACCTACCCGTGAGTGATGAATAAAAACAGTGGAGCAGAGCTTACCCTGAATGTGTGCTAAACCAAAGCCCCATTCGATGTTTCGATTACCAGTTTATGGTAAAACAATAGAGCAGCAAGAGGGTGAGGCTGCTTTCATAGCTCACCGGCTCGCCAGCCGGCCGGCGCACTATGAAAGCAGCCTGAGAGGCCCCTGACGAAGCCATCCGAAACGCGAGCGCGACTTCTGTCTCTAGTCACCAAAAATCTGTTAGACATAAATAGATTATTCAGGAAACAGCCTAATGCATCCTCGTTTTCAGACAACCACTCCTATTTGAAGTCTCAGTATTCCTTGAATGCTGTATTGACTGGGCAATTACTGGTGAGACCTTGCAAACGTAAGAAATCAACTGCTGTTTGAGACCTTTTTGGGGCAACTGCGCGCTGCATAATGACGTGCAGTCTCCTTAAAGACAGAGTTCACGATAATTCTGTGGTACCCGTTTTTATTCAGAAAGCAGAGCAGAAGTATAGATTGGGAATAGTTCCTTGATAATGAAAAAAGCGAGAGAATTCGCAGATTCCGAGAAAAATATGGCTCCTCAATAGTAGAGAAAATAGAGGTTGGACGAGATTGCCATGACGGAAATAACATGGAAGGGGGTTCGGACGAGATTTCAATTATTAGTTAGCTATTCATAGCACCTCATTTTCGTTTGGAAGAGGGACGAAATCATTGCCACATATGTAACGCAGAGAATTCCACCACTTCTAAACCAGTAGTTGTTAAAATCTTTACGACAGGAGGAATNTCTCAGATCTTTTCGCTTATCAGTACCCCGCTGAGGGCACATCCTGAAAACAGGAGTGATTAAAACTCCTGTTTTCGGGACGTGCCCTCTTCGACTTCCATTCAGCTTTAGCGACGTTTTGAATGTGTGTGTGGTCCATACAATGCTTGCGTCTGGCAATGGATGCACAAGTCAGTACTTTCATCCTCCCAGGCCACCTTTTCTTTCAGAGTCTGGCATTGGTAAACGATCTCTGAGCGATGAAAAGATGGGCGAAAATCAATCTAGGATTCTATCTCCGAAACATGCCTATATTATAGTGCGCTACGCACTAATCACATCCACCCTCATAAGACAAAACTGAGGAAAGCCGAGTACTATCACAAAATGTGACTTCAATGCGAATCCCAGGGCTGTCCAACACGTGCAAGTTACGACTACAAGCCACTGATGATGGCCTCTCCGGGGTGCCCGATGAAGGACACAGCCAGCACCTTGCACTCATTCGCACTCGTGAGGACTTACAAGTGCATACTCTTCCGACTGGTTTCTTTTACTGGGTGCAATCAAGAGAAGTCATCGACGCATATATGTGTGGCGCAAAAACGGATATACTATTCGAGAAACCGGCTGGTTTCACTCACTTCGAAATTACGTGGGGAACTATCAGCACGACTTCCCCAGCGATGAAAGTAGCCGTAAGGAGATAACGCAGTAATGTCAGTCTGCTGACGGGAAGGAGTCCCCTAGCGGACAAGGTTCGATTTGATGTCGCTATCGAACGATGGGATGTTTGTTTGCGCTGCGTTCAGAAATAGAACGCAACTCGTAATCGGCTGGCGCTCACGTTCAAACTGAAAAACTTCAAGGCAAATCGGTCAACCTCACATTTAAAATTCAATCCAAAAGATGGAAGAAAACGAGAGAATGGCATTAAAACACTATTAGGTTTCCGCCGTCTTTCTGGAACAGATGGTGAACAAGTATCCGTTCCACTCGAAACTTCATTATACTGGAGATACAGAAAGGAATTCTTTCTCTTGATAGTTCCAAAGTACGAATTTTCCAAGTAGATGACAATTACTTGTCCAAGTCCACGGTTTTTTCCAGCCTCACCGTCTGGCAGCTCTTATACTCAGCCTGTTGCCTGCACAATCGTCTACCTTGGACCGGTGGATCTGACATGCTCATTAGACGGTAGACCCAGAGCGCATTTTACGAATGACCCCATCTACTCATTGCTTCCTTCTCCTTATGCGTTCACCTCAAATGGAATTTTCAAGAATGACCTAGTGCAGAGCGGAGCAGATTGCATCTGTAAATGGGAGGAATCGTACTACTGCAGACCCCTTTGTTGTGCAAGCGCACAAAGTACAACAAGTACATTGACCCCTCGCAAAAGTTGTCCTTCGACCTGCTCCAAACGAGAACTAGGAAGAACGGCAAATTCACAGTCCTTCATTGTTGTCTCGCTTCAGCCTTTCGTCCCTTGAACAAGATTGGAATTGGAATGGAACACAGAGGATCACGATCGCCCAGAAGAAACACTCAGAATCCTCCTGTCTTCAGCTGTCATATAATTTTCGTCCGTTATGCAGTGCCATGGCGTTGGTTACGATTCTTATCTGTGTTCGGGAGAGTAAATGGAAAACAATCACGGAGTGAAGGGCACCCGAGAGGCAGAAGCATTCTATCTACCACACTGAAGAAAATTCAGGGCAAAAGAGGAGGAGGAAAAGAGTTGTAATTAACCGAACAGCTCCTGCTTGTGTATCAGGAAATGGGCGTTTTCATTCTCACAAAAACTACGTTTCCAATAAAATCCTCTGAATCGCCATGACGTCGCCTTATTTTCGGTGCTCAAAGTGCAGCCGTACTAAGGTTTACCTCCTCGAGGCTTTTCGATTATCACACGTCAGCATCACTTTATTGACCACAACACGATTTTGGCTGAAGAACAGCGAAGTTTTCGTAGGGTACGAGACATTTGTTAACATCACGATCCCAGGATCGAATTTCTCACCGAGCGATTAGAACATTTTTCGGTAGTTAATAGGGTACCCGCATGTTCTCGCTAATGTTCTTCCCCCAAAATCCCATTCATACTACTACATTCACTCGTTATTAAAGTTAGTAAGTAGAAACACGTGGCATCAGCCATTCTCGTTCCTGGACTGCACCCTCACTTTGAGCTTATATTCAGAATCACGATGGGCTTTCAGCGCGTACGTAACCTACACAATGATTTGTGGTAGCCAGCTGATGTGCAAGTCATTGGTTTTATCCTAGAGTCTGGTGCCGCTTTGTTGACCGGGAGGGAGAAATTAGTTCTAAACGGAGAAACTCCCACAGGCCCCCGAGTGGAGGTGAGGTGCGAGATCTTCGCTCACCCGCCCAAATGGCTGACTGCCAACCTCCGTCATTCATGCTAATCCGAGCCAAATATCTTTGGTTTTGAAACCTTATTACAAGTGCGTATTCCTGAATGGCTAAACAAAATGTAAAAATCAAAATCATGTCAACATTGAATAGGCTACGATGTAGGATCTAAAAATCATAACTGCAGTGGGGGGAAACAAAGAAAACATCATAATGTGGAAAACACACATTCATTGTAAGAACACAGTTCCCCAACCCGTCTGAAAAAAACTAGTTCTAAGATGGTGCATTTCAGGTTTTTTGACACCTTCCGTTGTTTTTTTTTTGACAATAGACAAAAATCCGCCTACAGGTACTCAAAGGTATTCAGCCATACAGATGAAAGAAACATGAATACATTTGGTTGGGGTCATCACCGCACAAGTATGATGTCAGACATACATCAGCACGACCTCTACCAGACCCCATTCACTGTCTCCAAAACAACACAACTCCCTTACTTGCTTCTTCCTCTTCCTGCGTATCCGTGTGTTGAAGGCAAAGTTTACGATAAAAATGATTTGTGAGGTTTCTTATCAGGATGAATGTCTGACCTTCAAGGATAGCAGAATTTATCTTCAAGGACGCTGTCGAGTCGGAAAACGCATTTGATAGGGTCTAATCCGGGCCGACGTACACACCCAAGAACGGACGAATTCTCATGGCTCTGCAGAGGCTGTAAAGGCTGCACCATTTGCACCGGGACGCACAGGTTGCACGCAGGCAGCTTACTGTAGCCTGCTGTACGCAGTAGTGCACCCATCCACACAACTTGTCGGAATAGCCCTTCCATGCACCTTTTGTCGTCACATTCTCGTGAAACCCCCAATCTACTCACTTTTTTGAAGCGTTGTACTTCTCTGAATAGCAATTTTAGCGTTTTCCTCGCCACTTTTGCACTATTCTAGACTATCACTTTCATTACTCTTCTGGAAATGGATACCCCAAAATTATAGTGATCCTGCCTTCAAGCTAGTCAAGCACAGTAAAAGACTTCATCACGACTTCAGACTCTTCCCCTCACTTTGACGTACCTGTGATTTTTCTCCTTTTGCATCCCAACCCTCCTTTCACTCATTCCTTGCGTATGGTAGCACTACGAACTCTCGCTTTGAAGAAGCACTGCTCTGTAGTTGGATTACCAATAGATCCATGCCACCGAAAAGACTTAATGGATTCTCCGGCATAGTTTATATTGACTTGATTTTGATTGTCATTGTAGTTCAAAAATATGTAATTATAATGAAATTTCCAATTTGGGGGAACGATGTTAGGAAAACCTATAAGAAGCTCGAGGGAGAGAGGTCAGCAATTAGAGGATCAAGCGAGGCTACCTTGTCGGAAATTGTGTAGAAGCGCGGAGAGGCCCCACCAAATGCTTCTAGAGCTAAGTCCGCAAACCCTTTGCCGACCCCTGAGGAATAGGATGCTTGGCTGTCCAAGGCGCTCATCTGTCTGGGATTTGATCCGGCAACTATACGTGTGGTAATCGCCATCTGGCACTACACTACCCGCCTCCCACATCCGTCCGTACTACTCTTTAGAAAGTGCATTACATCTGCAAAATAATCGACCCGGGCTTGATGTTCTACATTTTTCCTGTGACGTAGTACAGTAATTACCTGGTGAACATGAATAACAAAAAGGTAATGGTAGTTTGTCGTCACAAAATGAATGGAAACGAGAAACTTGTTTCGAGAAAATGGCAGCGCCACGTAATCCCATTCCTGTGTTCCATGTAATGCGGGAGAAGACGGTGAACATCCCCAAAGAGGCTCTCGATGGCGTATAACAAGGAGATCCTATCAAGTTCATAGAATTGATGCTTCTGAATGGCCCCTCGACCCAATAACCTAATTGCTATGTCGCGTCATGGGCTCCCCATTGATCGCCAATTAGGGGGTCGTAAGAACATTTGAAAGCTCTTCCCCACATCTGCATCACAGATTTCCATCCCCACTCAATAAACACATGGCAATTTGGTTGGACCAAACTAACCAAAGCTCAGGACGAATTCATACAGCATCACCTCGAACAAACGAAGTTCAGGATTTGCTGCCCGGCATGAGCCCTTCCTCAAGTTTGCACCTAAGCTCCCAAGCGAAAGAAAACAGCAACATGCTGTGGGAACAGTGATCAAACAACATTCCCATCGATTCATAACAGGTGAGCAAACTTGACCGAACTTCGGGATTCGGGACGAATCCATGCCTCATCACCTCGAACAATGAGTCGCCGGCCCCCCACGTAGCTGCTGCGGCCGCTGGTCCCGTGCGGAACGTCCTGTGGGGGGCGGCGCGTTGCGGTGAGGGGGCGGCGCCTCGGCGGGGACGACGGGGCCCGCGTCCGTCGCGGGTGCACCGAGCTGTCGAGAGGTCGTGCGAGAAGAGACTCTTGCAGAGTCGATGCCCATTGACGGTTAGTCCATCGTCAACGGTTCTGTTCCCCCCAAGATCCGAAGAATGCCGACGCTCAACTCGTCCTCTTCCTTTTTGGGCCGACTTTCGGCCCGCTCCAGCTTCATTTCATCAAAGGAAGTCAAAGTCACCGTTCAGCTACTCAACGACGCCGACACTGTCATCAATGAGTTCAAGGTGGGACCAGCTTACCTTTTGTTTTGATCTTGTTTTATTTTTGTTTACTTTGTTTTCTTTGTTGCATTCCATTCCATTCTGAACCCCTCAACTCTTCTGTCGCGTTAGCAGCGCTACCTTCTCTTTCTCTTTTTGTTTTGTACAGAAATCACCACAAAACCGATAATCCTGGGTATCTTCGAGATCGAATAACTGTGCAAACAACTTACTACTAGTATTTACTGTCCTACTTAAAATCGGCATTAGCAAATAGCCTCGGCGCTCACTAAATTTTATCTGCTACGAGCTTCATATGAAGAAAAAACAGCATCAACGGAATCGTGTCGTCCCACTTCATTCGCTCTATCCAAAATCGATTCGAAGAAATTCAAAAGAGAATCTTGGCTTCATAGCTGATNGGGCTCACCGATCAATCTTCCCCACATGGTCTGCCGTCGTCTGCGCCCTCTCCGTGGCCATATTGGGCATTGATCTAGCGGTGGCTGATGCGGCGAATTCCGGATACGACGATGTCCGCTTCAGACTACGAGAGCGTTCAAGAATGCGAGCAGATATCCGCTTTCAGTCAATATCCACCATCAGGGCTAAAAAATGGGTCCCATTTGGAGTTCTGTGGCCTTATAGAAGTATCAAGCGGGTAGTAGTGCAGTTGGGCTTCTTACTCATCTGTCCACATCTTCTCATCATCACACCTTCTCACAGGTGTGCAATAGATTCGAACCCTCCGTTTTCATCCGTTCCTATCTGTCGACTCTGAAGCGAACATGTTGATCCCTTATTTTTCGAGGGCGTTGTGCGTCCAGCGGTCCCCTAGGAACATTAAAATCATTCGTCGACCATTTAATTCTTATAGTTATTTTGTTTGATCGCAAAGGAATGGCTTACCTCTTGTTCGACCAGCCCAAATGCAATCACTTTAGGCTGAAATTAGGCTTTGCACCCGTTCCAGATAGCAAAAACATTCCCTTTAAAGAGGTTTTTTTNTTTTTTTAATAAGTATGAATGAGCCGACTCTTTGTTCGATGTGCGGTTTTTGTAAAACAGTTGAGTGTGTTTTGCATGCTTTTTCTACTCGGACTACTTGACGCACACTTGTATTCCATGATCCGCGACTCTCTTTTGTTCCACCTGGAAGTATCCGCTTGTAAATACAATTCTCTGATAGTGTGACATCTTATGATTTGCATGAAAAAAGGCTTTCAGAGATCGCAACCAGCTCAAGCGATATTGGACTATATCTGTGAGCTGAAGAATATTCGTGAAAAGGACTATCTCGGGCTTCGTTACCAGGACCATAACAAGTACCGTGTATGTCGCTAATTGTCTCGGTCTCTTTTTACAATGTTGTCTACAAGTTGTTTGTTTAGTATTGGGTGGACCTGTCACGACCAATTTCGCATATCGCGAAACAATTCAAATGTAAGTGATTGTTCATCTTTCATGCTGAAAATTATGTGACTTTGGCTTGCTGAATGAATTTTTTCCATTACAGCCGATTCCCTTGCTCTTCGATTGCGCTTCCGCTATTACCCAGCTGAGCCATCACATTTGAGAGAAAATGTTAGCAGGTTCGTGGAACGTTGAACAAAATTTTTCTACATTTTTTTTAGAGTTCGCATTTCGAACTGGTTTTAATGTAAACGAAAAGTGCAATAAACAATGAAACTTCGCCTTTCCATTCACTATACATATGCTTTATTTTGTACTTTTGGGGGTCTCACAATAATCACAAAGAGGGAAACGAAGCATTGATTGTTATTATCGATGATCCAATGTTTGCTTTTCGATTATCATGAGCTTTGTTTTTTTCTTCCTCATAAACACCACTTGCATCGAATACGTACATTCGATCGCCATGAAACTCTGGGGGAATAGCCTGGCGAATATTCGACTTCGAAAAAACCGGTATTCGTTGCATACATTTTCATGGCCATTCTATCAATAGTTACACGTTCTTTGGGAAACGTGAAACCTTCCCATGAGAAAGGAAAGTAAACACATATGTAAAGGGCGCTGTGCTGCATAAGTTGAACTTCCATTGGCTTTGAAATATAGGCCTTCCATTCTCGCGCACGAAAAAGTTTATTGGCCAACCAATTACTACGAGCTCTTCTTCAGCGGTGGTTTCCAAGACATTCATGTCGTTCCCCTTTTTGAATGAAAACTAGTTTTCTTCGTGAAATGATGTGACTCACAGAATATGATGTTGGTGCAGAGGTTTCGCGTTTTCGAGAAAAATGGGGGATAAGGAAAATTATGTGGAGTTACTGAGATGGGCAAATGTCACGTCTCAGTCAGCCTGTTGGGCCTGACCGCAGACACCTCCGTCCGCCGTTTGAAAAACGCGTAGTTCAATGCCGACGAGAGTCTGTCGCATCTGCGTTTGCGTTAACGTTGACTGTTTTATTATGCTGCGTCGGAGCGTGCATGCGATTCGAAAATTTTCATATTCAACGGAGAACTGGAATCGTGCTCGCCGTCGAACAATATAAAGCTTCTTTCTCATGCAGCACTTTCTTGAACGTAGGCCGATGAGCTGGTTGTTTTCTGTAAAGTGTTTCTTCAGCATATTCATTAGATATTTGAAGCTTGATCCACAGCGGCTTTCTTTGAAACCGAAAACCCACGTAACACTCAGAAAGACTTTGCGCAATTCTTAGCATTAGGTTGTTTTTGTATCGGGCGAAAGTCCAGCAGATGCGTTGTAACAGTGTGTTTTAGACGGCTGGTGTTTTTCGCAGCGCTGTCACGCGTTCGGTGTTTTATCGAGTTGAAGTGAGATTAGACGGCACTACGCCTTCATAGAATGTATATGGCCATCAATCTGAGCTGAGCTCAGACATTTGCGGAGAAGCTCATTCACAATCGATAAGCGAAAAGGAAGCCTCAGACATTTATACCCAAAAAAATAAAAATTTTCGGTATTATAGCGTAGTTTGTGACAGCATCTTGGTTTCTGGCTTGAGTGCTAGGGCATAGTCTCTTCTCAACAGCATTTAGTCCGAAGATGCTAGTGAGAATAGTAATTTGTTCTCAAAACAAACCAGTAGCGCAGATAGGATTCGATTCTTTTTGAACATATTCAACTTGGATTTAGGTTGGTACTTGTCTTTTTATTGATCTGTCCTCCAATCCTGTTGCCAACCTAAAATAGTTCTGGGCTGATTTTTTAACGAGTGGATTCACATCAATCAGTTACGTGCGATGTAAGACGTGATTTTTTGTCGAGAGCTGAAGGAAAGTCAGCGAGCTCGAAGATTTTTTGCAGTTCTTCAGGAGTGCTTGCTTTTTCGGACCTTTCGGAATGTAATTATCATCTTCGATATTGGCTGAGACGTGCAGTCTACTGTTTTTATGCTGGAAAATACTTCCCAAACCTCTTATTTGTTCTTATTTCTTCTTTTTCTTTTCGCCTCGATATTGGTATTTCTGACATTAGTTAGAAATGGGAAAATTCGTCATTGCCCTCGAAATCAGCGAAGGAAAATGCGTCATACTGCCTCTGAATGTCTTTTTCGCATAAGCACGAGCATGACTATGCTGGAAACCTCTTCGACTTATTTCACAAGGTCGGCTTCGCAGTTTAAAAGAATAAATAGGCAATTCCTGACCCGAGACGCATCAAAAAGCGACCTTTTCTAATGGCACCTTAACTCCTCATTATTACACATTACTCGTCGCATTATACTTTTCATATGCAAGAATGACTTTGCACTTTACTTTTGCAGCTTTCAATTGAATGAATGAAAATAGTCGATTGCAAAGTGCTTGAGTAGAAGAGGATATTCTGAAAATTTTTCTCAGTTTCAGTTTTATTCCAGGTACCAGCTATTCATGCAGTTACAGAGGGATCTGCTTCACGGACGTCTCTATTGTCCACAGAACCAGTCAGCCGAGCTAGCAGCTCTCATCCTGCAGGGTATGATGTGAAAGTCTTCTTTATTAGGCATACGATAAGCGCAGCATGGTTTTCAGCCCAGCTGGGAGACTACGACGAATCTGTACATGTTGGGAACTATGTGTCGCAGTACAAATTACTTTTGAAACAGACGCCACGTTTAGAAGAACGGATTGCAGAAATACACAAGTCATTACGGTAGGTAGCTGAAGCTTTCGCTCATAATGCGGTGGAACATAAAACGAGGCGCTTCTTCGAGTTTGCAAATTTCACAACTAGCCATCAAGCGTTGTCCTTGCAAAGATAGTTAGAACGTGGAAGTTATTGGTGTTACACAGATTTTATTGCAAGTCCATCCATGCGGCTTTCTCCAGTTTTCTTCAAAGCTGTCTGAACAAAGCTGTCTTGAACGGAAAGTGCCATCGCTTTATGAGCTCTGAAACGTAGCGTCTGACCATAAATCGCTGTCACAGAAAACCTTGAAAGTTTTAGCCCAGCCACTTGTTTAACCCATTGACGACCGCGTGGTCCGCCAGAGGGCCACACCATATCGTGCTGTTGTAGTATTTATATTATTTATCAAGTGTTCTTATAATTTTTTCATGTTTTCGAGTATCGGCTGAGCTCACAACCTCCCAGAGAATCTCTAGTCATTGTGGTCCAGAAATCATTCACTTCCAACTACAGTTATAAGAGAAATTAAAAGTTAATGTAAGGACAATGTAAAAGGCGCGGTCGCTAATGGGTTAATCATTACCAGAAATCGTTTCGGGAAATTTTTGCGAGCTTTTCATTTGGAAATGCTAATGGCGACCGTCTTTTCAAAATATCTTATTTTTTGAAGTTGTTCAACGAATGAGAATGAAAAATTCACCAAGGTAATGTACCCCTTCGAAAAAACACCATTACAATTGCAAAATTAGAAGAGCTTCTAGGACCANCCATTGACAACCATGCAGTCCACATGTGGACTGCATGGTTGTCAATGGGTTAAGATCCACTCAGTTTGTGTAGATTACATTGTGCTCGCGAGTACTTCTACAGTTCCTTTATGACCAAATTACTCCAAAACAGGCTTTTATTCTAGCAAGTGGGGGACTGGGATAATGGTAGTAAACAGTTGCCTGTAGGACACGCACAATGTTTTCTTAGATTGTGATGGGAGGAGATTGTTAGTTTCCTGAAGAATGTCTATTCTTTCTCTGAAAAACTCTGAAAATGTCAGTTTTTCCCAATACTCACGTATCAAAATCAGCGCGGTCACGATTTAAGGACAGCCAATGCATGCTTTGTGACCATAGTGAAGTGGTTTAGGTTCAGTTTTTACTGACTGACTTTGCGGTGATGTTAATCATCAGTGCGCAGTTATGGACGTAAGATCTTTGTGCTATGTTCAGAGGCAAATCGACCTCCGCGGCCGAATTGGAGTTTCTAGAGAAAGCGAGCCGTCTTGATACATATGGCTTTGATCCATACACAGTTAAGGTTCGTATTGGTTGAAAGATTATCCTAAAATCGTTCCAAAGTTATTTATTTGGATGATTTTTTCCTTCAGGACCCGAAGGATCCCTCTCATGCCGTCTATCTAGGTGTGTCGCATAAGGGCATACTGATTTATCATGCCAGTCAGAAAGTGCATCACATACCATGGTAAGAATATTGTGTGGTAACACCTGTTTCATTGAAAATCCCAATCATCGAAAAACCTGAGCTCTGACAGTTTTTTTTTTGAAGTTTCAAAAATGGATGCCATATCGTTCAGGTCGTACCTATCAAAAGTGGATTATATCGGGAAGGAACTATACATCTACCCCATGGACGCTTACGTTCCTCCGAGTTGTAGCGGTGATATCGATGAGAGCAATGAAAAAAAGGCAAAGGTATTCAGTTTGTGTTATTCTAACTCACTTCAAAGAACCAAGTTCATTTAGATCCGTAGTTCTTCGGTACTTTCGAAATTTTTTCAGCTGCAAGATCGCAAACCTCGTCTGGTGCTTAAATATCACTGCCCATCTGGTACATTTGCGAAACACCTTTGGAACCACATCTTGAGCCAACAAGCATTCTTCAACGAACAAAGCGCTCTAATGATCAAACCGAAGTTCTCAAAGTAGGTCAAGCTCTCGCCCATAATCTCAGAATGTTATTGAAACAACCATGCAAAGATTGCTTGTGCAAGGGGATTGAGTTCACTAGGGTCGAGGTTTCATAGTCTTCACACATCTAATCATTCTGGGATGATGCATGAACCTCAAGCGGTTCTTCGTTGACTTATGTCGTTATTCTCGCAGAAGCCGCTCAATGCCATTAGTATCCCTTCTGAAGCTCCAACATCACCATTTGCCACCTGGACGCGCATAATCCTTCATAAAAGTGGATCTTACAGAATTTTGTAACAAATGATAGAAGTTGAAATTGCTGTTGCAACAACAAGGAGCCTTCGTCTGAACCTTGCAAGGGGAGTGAACTAGTATTTCGGAATGCCGAACAGGGGCGAAAGAAGGTTATGTTGCGTTTTTCTGGATAGGCAACTATCCCGTGAACGAAGGGAACGCTACAGTGTAACTCGCTCCAGCAGGGCTTCTCGATCATCACTATTCTCAACAGCAACGAACCCTTTGAACTTCGCCCACGCACTGGGAGAAGAGTGCGTGAGGAATGACTTCCGTCCATCTTCTCCATGACAACGCCTATTCTTGGGCAGGGGCTTGACGTTAATGCAATTCATTTAGTATGTTACACCTTCACTTTTCCCCTTTGAAGTACCAGCACTGAGCAACCGCCTCGAGCTCTCTCTACCTAAAAAAATGCTGATCTCGATGATCTTTTACTGGTCCTTCGTTCCTACCGCACCACACCCGGGAATCGCTGTGACCATTTTTTTTTTGATTCGTGCCCTCTTTTCTCTGCGCGAGAAAAATTGTTGATTCATCCATGAAATCGCATGGCGATGGGGTTCGGAACTTTGGTTCCCGTTCCACTTAGTGCTTTCCTCTCCACAATGCATAGAATGACAGTGATCGTGAGTTCATTCTGCTTCCGCAACGTCCAACCAAATATGGGCAATTCGTGGCGAGGTGGCATTCTCATGATGAAGTCCTTCAAATGCTCAGTAAAAAGACTTTTGAATGACATGCAAATTGTTTGAATTCTTAGCACTGTCGTAAAGATTTCTGCGGGCCAGTTGTATTCTTTCCCTACGTTATTGATGACGGGATCTTCCCTGAACTCTCCTGAAGGTGAATAGTGCGAAGTGGTTTCGACCCATGAGTTACGAACATTGAAAAAAAAACTTCCAAACAATGGGGTACCAACCCGACAAAGCACTCTTTCTCCCGTCTCGGTGTGATCCATTCCTGTTATTGAGCTGAACTGCCCGGTGAAGAGGTCTCAAACCTATTAGAGATGATACAATTTCCGCAAATGCGACTTATTACGGATTGTGAAAGTCGATATGATGGATTCTGACAGTTTTTTACATTTCCCCATCCATTCCATGCTGTCAAGTTTTATGGAAATCTATAAGCATTCTGCTGGAGCCAGTCTTCGCGTTGAAAATGACAGTGATCAATACCTTTATTCCATATGAAATGCCTCCAGCTCACCCTTGTCTAGCCTGATGTCGGCCTAGTCGTAGAATGCTGTCGGAAATACTGATGGGCCACATGTCACCAGTCGTAAGTGTCCGAATCGGGTTGTTCGGCCTCTGTACAAATCAATGTTCGTGGCTGATTGCGTGCGTTCTTTACCGACATCACAGGTTCTGACGAACGCTCTTTCGCCAACTTCTGTAACTCGGGTCTGTCGGGTTTTGAGATTAAATACATGTCAGCACTAGCTTTTAGCCCTTCCAGATCAGGCAATCCATTGTGGCCATAGAGATTTTGCAATTTTTCTAAATTAATCCACCCAACGTGAATGGATTCTGTCAGGCGCTAGGGATTTATTTTGATGCCTGTCCCTCCATATAACAAATAGATATTCTTGAGTAGCTCCTGGCGTGAGGACGTGGACCGGCAGTTAGCCTAGACGTATACGCACCACCACATAGGTACGTAGGTTGCCTTTTATATTTTGAGATTTGAGAACAGAAACAAATACTATTTATTGGAAATCGCTTTTCTGCCTTTCAAAATTCTCTACATTTAGATCTATACACTTTTGCACGGGCTCGAACCAATTTTCCAAGCACTTTTGCCACTCTGATGAAGGTAACTCTAAAACATGGATTCTGAACGCATCAACGGCTTCTTCAGGTGTCGAAAAACGTGGACCTCTCATTTTATTTTGTACGTACGGGATGAGAAGAAGTCACCCGGGGACTCCATGGCTGATGACCTGTCAAATCGTTGATTTGAGTGCTCAAAAATGCAGTTGTTTGAGCCGATGCGTGGGAGCTCGCATTGTCGTGGTGAAGGGTGATCTGTTTTTAGCAGTTGGTTTTCCTGATTTTTTGGAAGTCAACTGGCAAACAAATGGTGGTATACCACTCAGAATTGACTGTTCTGCTTGTCCCAGTGGTACGGTTCCGACATGTCCAGTTTCTCCAAAGAAACAGGAGATCAATTGCCCGGAAGTGCTTGGTGCACGGACAGCTTTTGTTGGATTTGGCTCATCTTGAAATACCCATACGGTCGACTGCTGTTTCCTTTCGGGCTCATACGCGTAACTCCATGATCCATCACCTGTCTCGATGTCATAGACGTGTTTCGAAGCACTGCGATCTTATTTTCTGAGCATTTCTTTCGACCAATCGACACGAGTCCCTTTTTTGGGTGACTGACAAATTTTTCAAAAACAATTTTTTTTACAGTCAAATGTTCATGCAATATTGAATGTATGCTGGTCCCACTAATGTCTAAGGTTGTCCCAATCTCACAATAGGTCACATGACGGTCTTGCAATATTAGTTTGTGCACAGTATCAGCGGTTTCCGGAACAACAACTGATTTTGGACGACCTCCACGAAATTCTTCTTCGAGTGAACTACGACCTCGGATGAACTCACTGTACCATCGATAAATACTGGCCCTGGATGGAGCTTCATCACCAAAAATCGAACTAAGTTCATCCATGCATTGCTGTTGAGTTAGTCCACTTCGAAAGTTGTAGAAAATAATCGCGCGAAAATACTCACAATTCAACTCCCGAAAGGAGCATTTTCGCGAAATTTGTTTCAGTTTTGTTTAACTTGGCCTAAACAAAATCTTATAACTTATGTAAACAGTACAAATCGCGCTCAAATTTCGCAACGTAACCTCAAAATAGTCAAACTTTACGGTAGTGGTGTCAGTTGCTAGATTGCTACACTAGTGTTGCCGAATCTCAAAATATAAAAGGCAACCATCGTATACCTATAAGGCTACCTTCTCCTTGCTTATTAGATCATATAGTGACCAAACTGTCTACTCGGCTGTTCCAACACATACTTCTTTACGAGTTCGAATCCGGCCACTCCGCTGCCGAAATCTAATGAAACTTTTTCCATTGGGTTTCGACAACGGAGTGGTCGTTCAACTGTAAAGAAGTAGCGATTCTTTGGATGCGTCGACGAAGAGGCGTATGGCGTAATTCAATGTAGTGGAACAACATGGCTCAGCAGGAAGGTCCTTAAACTAGATCACCTGATGAGCATCGAGTTCGACAACAGGCAACTTAATGAACCAGTATTCTCTTGATGATGACTGCGATTGTTTAGAAAAAGTCTCTGGGTTTCCCATGTACAGCTTTTCAGCTGGAGGAATTTAAAGTTGTAAGCCTACGGTACGCGTTTCAATATATGAGCGGTACGGTAATTTGTGGAAGATTCATGTACTAGCTGGTGAAAATCTTTTAGGAAAAACATGAAGTTATCCAACTCATCATTTGGATCGCCGAAAACGGATCTTGAGGGACAAGGAAATTTAACAGCTCTGGCTTAACCTATAAATATTTACATACCAAATATCTATCAGTTAGAAATGGAATACATACTTATGGATTAGAAAAAGATCTAGTTCAAAAGGTGGTGATTACTGATTGAAAACCCGATCATGCGCAATGATTGTGATGTTTCACGAATTACACGCATGGTCGATTTCTTTTTGATTGATAATGCAGGCTATTATACATATTTTGTAGAAGATGTGCTGAATACTTTCTATTTGACTGGTTTCAGGCCGCGAATTCCTCTTCTCTCACGAGGCTCTACATTCCGTTACCCTTCACGTCGAGTTTTGCGTGAGATTGAGAATACCGACATTGTATCGGATACGGAGGTCACTGCAAATGGGTTAGTGTTAATTACCAATGTTCTACCAGTGCTCTGTAAATTTCAAGCACCTCTTTTACCACCTTTTTCTCGCCAAGAATGTGTAGAGCTAGCTTTTTGTTTTTATCTGGAGGGTCGTTATAATGAGTGAACTACTTTAGACCAGCATTTGTACGCTTTGAGTTGCCTCGCCAAGAGCCACGTGGAGAACAGCCTTGGCTAAACAAGTATCAAACCCTACCGAACATGAAGTTGAACTATAACAATAACGAGATCAACAAAAAGGACCAAAACATAGGCGAGGAAGTAGCAACAGGTGAAACGAACCTACCATTAATTCAGTTTATGGCCCATTAGAAACACACCCCTCTTTACACCGTTCTGAGTTTAGCTACAACTGAGAATGCATCTTCTGCTGAAGTCATCGACACAACTTCTGCCGCACCGTCGATACCTACAACATCTGTTGCTGGTGAGCCAACGAATATCCAGTCGACTGTAAGTGTGGGCTCAACCCAAGACTCTACTGAAAGGCGAAATGAGAATGTGGTGAGTGTGTTTACTAAATGTTCATGATGAGTTTGCTTCCTATCAGTGTTTGCTTTTCTACACTCAGTTGCATGTATGTATTAACCTTACATTAACCTTACTTACCCTTACCTTAGTGGTGTGAACTATGAGTGTTTAAGCGCACCTATCCTACTTTTCCAGCTGTGTTGTTAGTAAGTGTAGTAATTATCAAGTCTGCTGAAATTTTAACCGGACAGTGACTCCCCTCTACTTGTGACTTGGCATGTGTATGTCCAAAATATTCAATCCTCACCAAAAAAAGTTTGGTGTAGTACTAAAATCCTGCTCCCCTTGTGCACGTTGCCTTCCCTTCTGACCTCTGTGGGGCCTCATTTCGATAACCAGACGACAGGTATTTATTTGGCCATAGATTGGCTCGATAAGGGTCTTGTTTTGTGTGGTTCACAGGTTGTGAAGATTGTAAGAAAAGCGGGAAGAAAGTTCACATGGAAACCCTGCGGCCTCATTTCTTTAGAGGCAACAAGTAATCATTCGGCCGTTAAGTTGCCCGATAACAGGGCGTTGTTTACTGTGAATCGGCAGGAGCCTTTCTCAAATTTCTTGCTGAAAGTTGTTTCTAATCAGACGACTATAGGGGACTGCTACCTAATAATGCTGACTTTGGTTGGCGAGAGATCGCCGAAATGAGCCCCTTGTTTTATTGGACTTTGTTGGTGCCTAGAAAGTCTTAGAAAGTACGCCTTGTAACTTTTCTATCAGATTTTCTAACGGCTATCCATCATAAAGGCCATCCTTTATTCAGTCTTGTGGCTCTTTTCAGACTTCGTTCACCGTACGTTTGGTCAAGTACGAGCGCAGTCCAACGGCTTCGGTACGACGTATTTGATTTGTTGTAGCGTAGCCTTACTGCAAAGAGCGGCTGCTTTTCAATTGTCTAAGAATCCGCGCTTATTGTTCCAGTCACCTTATTCGTGTTGCATCCGTTAACTTCACTGGATAGCTTCGCAAAGTCTTCCTTTTTTCTCTTTGAGAGCTTTTTAAGTCGCAAGCTGCTGCTGTGGGTGGAGCTATGCTATCTGCACACATTTCTCTACAGTTTCGAATTAGTTTTATTCGTTTTTCAGCCTGAACCGGATGAAACTGGTGAAAATAATGTGTTACGAGACAAGCACGGCGTGACTGTGGTAGGAAGTCCTTCGTCATCGACATCTCAAGAAGAAGTTATCATCAAACGGACGGTTGGTTCTAAAGAAAGTCTACTCGTTTCCACATTTCACAAGGTTTGATGGTTCAGACAACGACAGTCACTTCTAAGAACGGATCTGTTGTATGCACTGATGTTGAGACCCATCGGTCGTCCGGGCGATGTGCGAACGTATTTTTCTCCACATTCCTGATCCTGTTGTTATTATTAGCGATTTCGATAGCTGTCTTTGAGGTATGGTTTTTTCTTTTGCTTAATAACAACCTTAAATATGGATGGAGGACTGTTCAGTGACCTTTTGGAAGGCGCCTCGCATTCAAATTCCATTCAGAATTGTGGTGGGCTCGATTTTTTCTTAATCCCAAGCCTAGCTCTATCATTTAAGAGGTGGTAGCCCGAGGTTATAATCGAAAATCTTAATCTCCATAACAGGTGTTTATAGAATGCCTTCGTGAACATTATTCATAATTTGTTTTGACTTGATGTTTTGTTAACAGCTGTTTTAACGCCGCAGTACGCGAAGCGAAAGTCTCACATTGTTGGCGATTTGTGGGCAAAACTCCAGTCTCGGACGGGACGCTAACCCGTACTTTTCCTTTTAGGGTACTGGGCTCACAGGTCTGATCGCCACAAATCGCCAACCTTGTGAGATTATTCATAATGTTATTTTCAAGAAATCCATTCGAGCCACCCTCTAATATGAGTTACGTGACACCGGAGTGTCAATTGTTCGAAAAATAAACGGGGAATTGAGAGAGGGCGAGACAAATTTCAATAGTACTGTCGAGCGCTAGTTTGCACA
>UZAF01019748.1:0-15622 GCA_900617895.1 Haemonchus placei | reverse complement strand
ATATCGTTTCCTGACATACTAGCACTATCTGCTCTCTCCACGACTTCGTTCCCCTCCCCGAAACGGTCCCAACTCCTTTTCCAAGAAGAGGATTCTCTGTAGGAACATGATTGGAGGAACATGAACATGTCTGATGTGTTCAAATGAAAATGGCGCACTTTTTGCTGCTATCATATTTCTTGTCATAACATCGGAATAGCTTTATGTTTGCATATGCGCAAACCCTAAGATTCTACCGTATCCAGGGGGCGGAGCCGAGGGGGAGACATCATGAGGACTAGTGGAGAGCGCATAGGTAGTGCTCAAGTGGAAAATCGATGGAACGGTATAAGGTGAGACTGGGAAAGTCGCAGTGTGAAAGAGAGGCTGCTCATGGCCAATGAGGGACACTGTTGGTATGAGAAGGGAGGGATCGATTAAGATATTCATTGAGAGTGCCTACATTGTCACTGATCGGTGTGAAAAAGTAACGGGTAGATAGAGTGCTTTTCATCTAATAGGAAGCTATTTTTCTGGGAGCACCCGGTGGGCGTCGAAAGCTGCTGTGATGCAATCCCCGGATGTCGTTTGATTAGAGAGCTGTTGGCGCAAAGCAATTTGGAACGATTAGTGGCAGGTGACAACTCGAACAACTCGACGACGATCGATGCCTTAGACAGAAGTCGAACTTCGTCAATGCGGATGAGGTGTGTCCAAGGAATGGAATTCGGGAGCGACATATGAGGCCAAGCAGTCGACATTTCGGAAAGATTTTTGTGCCAATTACACTGAGGACTATGGGTTGTGAGGCGGAAAATCGGCTAATTCCAATGAAAGTGATGACACAGTGCAGTGGATCCTTACGGCGGCGCTACCTGTTCATCATCGAGGGGCAGAGGAGGATGAGCAGCTCGGGACGTCAATGAGATTAGCGCTCTAAGGAAGCATTGAGGCGGCATGTTGAGATCGGATATTAATATGCCGTCTCCTGCATAGTATGTAGAGTTAATCTAGAGTGAAGGGGCTCGGATGATGATCTCTTGACTGGAAGAGAGGAATGTGGGAACGAGTTGTTAGGACTAAGAAGGCTGGGCAGTTGGATGAAGGAACTGCAAAAATGATATGACTTCCAGAAACCCTCATCCTGGTATACAGTTGCTGTAAGGTTTCATCGGGTTCATCCCAAGTGCTCAGTGGAACTACTCCAGCGTCATTGGCATCCTTCCCTCAAAAACAGGCGGTGACCTCGAGCTAGCTATTCATCGTCCATTTTATAGTAAAGCATCCGGAGCTCGAGCGTTGCAGTGCAGAGAGCCTGACGGACTGTAGGGTTTTCCACTGTGCATTTTTGTATCAAGATCAGGAATAAGAAAAGCAAGAAGAGTCTACTGTTCCCATCGGATTATAATTTTCGTGATGACTCTGAACCAAAAGGTTTAGGGCTGCTAAGAATAGCTGTATGCAAGGATCTCTATCGAAGATGTCAAGGAAGAGAGTCAAAAACGGACAAATTCAGCAAGTCTGGAACTTAAAGTCAAAAAGCGCAGGTACTTGAACTACTTTGTTCTCGCTCAATGCCTCAACTCCTTGCACCTCCCGCTGACTGCACTTTCCGCAATTAAGCTTTGATTTATTCATTTGACTGAATGCTATACATGTGTACGCACTACTTACTCGACGGCTTCAAGCTCCCATTAAGACACGCTTGAGATCAACAGCCAGTTTTCTGTCTATTCAGAAGTTGGACAGGAAATTGTTGCTGGAGCTAAACAGACGGATGTATCCTAAAATGGCCACAGTAGATCAATGGCAGTCAGGCTCCTCCCACCACTATATTCCATAAAGAAGTCATAAAACGTGAAGCTAATGAAATTGCGCCGGGGCTCCGCTGCTATACACCCTCGTCGCCATAGCACAATCACAGCTATGAGATCGGAATCGGAACATATCCGCAAACTCCTTCACCCATAATGAAATCACAAACAATTCATTCGCCCAGAGAGGCATATTCTGAAGTGGTATGTCTCTGAACTCTCCTACACAAGGTTTCCCAGGTGGACGTGACAAAACCAAGAGGCCGTTTGGCATCTATCCAAATATTACCCACTCAAGTCTCACTTCGGCAATGTCCAAAGACCGATGGAAGGGTGGAAGGTTTATGGGTCATATTCAAACTGTAAAATTTCAGATTTGTGAGCTAAGTGCAGTGGAGCGAGGTATCATAAGTCATCAACGCTATGCGGTTGACGTTGATAATTCATCGATATAAATCCCAGTCCATTTTGATTACAGCTTTACAAATGCAGTGGAAAGCCCAAAATTGGGAGCTGAAAGTTCCAAACACATTCGAAAACTAACACTTTTGAAAAAGGACCAGCTATACCTAAGAGAGGCTTTCTCAATTGCATGAAACCCGGAAGTTAGCCCAGAAATTTGACGTCAGCTCAAGAAATGCATTTTAGACTGGAGCAATGTCACTACGTCAGGGTTGTCCGACAGCGGAAGGCGTCGGCTGAAAAGCGTGTAAAAAGAAATAAAATGATTCAAAGGGTTGGAATTGAAAGGGCACTGGAACGGTGAAGGATGAAAGCTCTCGTATTAAACTAATTAATCATGACATTATTCGGCCATTTGCACACAAAAAGTGCAACTCATACTTTCTTTTACTTGTTATAGACGTTTCTGCTGCTCAGATTCCCTTCCGGATTGAAAGCGGAATGAAAGTAGTAACTCCTTACACGTTGCTGTACCACATATGACCATGAGCTCAACCAACCAAGAGAAAACCATGTACTTTACGCTAGGTTATTCAAGGTTTTTCGGAACTTTCAAAGGTGAATTTTCAGGGAAACCATAAGCACCCTCCACCATTTAAAAGGCTAGCGATTCAAGATACACCACATATTTGGATGCTCAAGCTCATCAAATGGCCGCTGTTTGGATTAAAACGCCGACTTGCACATCTGCCACATACAAACAGCACAAAAGATGCACTCAGGTCCATTTCGACTCTGTGTTTTACTGGCAAAATTCTCGAATGAAGAGGGATCCAACCCTGAACGTTTTCCTAAACACCCTTTGTAAATTTATAGAGGGTGAATGGCGAATATTTCGGAAGGTCCTTTTTCTTCTTCGGTGCAATTGCGCTTCGAACATTTAAAGCAGAACTTGACGCCTGTTAGCGACAGCGCCCTTACCTATCGCAAACTTCCGGTTCTCCTAATCCGATTTCCTACTTCATCCTTTTGGTCTGAACTGGAGGCAAGGTAGCAGCAACGGGTACTGCCATTTTGAGAATGGTTCGGCAACCGCAACGCGAATAAAAAAAAGACTAAGCCTGGGAATAACCTTGAGTGAGTCGAATTCCACCCAGCACTCATAGAATACCGTACGTAATGTTGAAAAAAGCTACCGGTCGCTTTTGCGAGTCTGTATCCTCAAATGGAGGGGAACTCGTGCAGTGAGCGACACGATTGCACAGCAAACATTAGCAGGGAAAACAATGCCTTGAGTAGAGCAGGGCTTTGTAATGGGCAGCTTCAGAACTCATTGCAATTTAGCCTTTGTTACTTTCGCACTATAGAGCTATCTCCCTTCGGCCAAAATCTGATTCTTGATATTGTCATTTGCAGACAAGGGCTAAGGAAGGACTGAAATTTTCAAGGTACAATCTGAACCATAGCTTGGAATTACCGAACTGGAGCACTTCGGATATGGTATTGAGAGTGTTAACTTCTAACTATTACTACATGCTCATTTATTACCCTACTGCTACCAAGAAAATCAACATCGACCGATCGAAAGGCACAACTTCCACCTACAGCCTCAGAGTCAAGCTCCGGCAATACGATAAATTTTCAAACCTCATCTTCCGACAAATGGACTCCTAAGATCAGCTCGAGAACTGAACATTTTTTCCAACACGCTGTCGTGTAAGTTTGATAAAAGAACTATTATCTAGATAGATATCTAGTTATACGGTAATTCATAGTTGAACTCTCAGTCCGACAAGCCTAGCCCTAAAAGACTGAATCCCCTCTGTGTCTGATAGAGAAAGGATTGTTAGCCAAAGGATTCAAATAGCATTATTGCACACTATTCCTTAGGTTTATACCGAAATTTTGTGTTTTTTACCAAGCGATCTTCTCCTTTATGATGCAGTGCTACGGTAATTGTAAGAGAGCGTTCTTGAACAGGGAGCTCTTCTATTCATGTCCAATTATTCCCGTCTAAAGAGCTCTTTGAAGGAATATGTCCATTTCGGAGAGCCAATACCAATCGGAGATGCATATTTTTATGGTTTCATTTGTCACTCGCATGTTGGAGAAATACAGCCCTTTTAGATGTATGGGCGTGCGAAAACCAATGACAGGTTGACTGCTCCCTGACGACACTATTATAAATTGGTCTTCATGTGGATAGCTTACAATGAAGTTATATGGGGTGAAAACAACTCTTCACTTCGTTGGGAAATTACCAAACTTCCGTAAAGAAACTGCTGTCCCGAGATCTGCTATGATATCGGAGCCATTTCAATGAGGCGGAGAAAGGTTATCTTTGTGCTAGGCTTCCCGAACTTCTATTCTTTTCTCTCGAACCCACGTGAAAGACAAGTTCAAAAGGTTTCATCCGGGGAATTAGAATGAGCAACACCATCTACACATTAATCATTCGCGCCTGTCTCTCTTTCTGTTCCAGAATTCGATTTTACCCGAACAAGGACTTGGGGAGGTCGGATCAAATTTGTAATGAATTCGCTCGCCTGCGGCAAAAGCAAGAGAGCACAGGTATGCTTTGAGCTTAGAGGAGCTTTTTAAGAGATCATCTCATAGCCCACGACGGCCCATAATTAGGCCCCTGAAGGGTGGAGCTTAGATCAAAAAAACACTGCTAGATGCATTCTTTGTGGTGACGAACACGTTATGTGGTAGCATAACTGGTTATTAATAAGGGAGCAGGCAGGCAAGGCAGTTGATAGATGGTGTGGAATGAGCTATCAAAGGCTTGAGGTGCATGGGCCGGTGGCAAAAGACATACATATATTTCACCGCTGTATCCTTACAGGGGTTAGGAGCAAGAAACAATAGAAGGTGCATGTCACGAGTATGCATGTGTAGGTATGTAAGGAAAGATTGGGGAAGTTGAAGGCCGCTGTTTGAGGGCCAGTCGCTTTCTTCTATACACTACTTACCGTTTCTGTGCTGCTTCGACACCACATTGTAAATTTCTGCCTTATACTTAATCTACATATAATAACTCCAGCTTTACCCATCGTTGAAGCTTCCCGATTTGCTGGAGATCTCTTGCAGTCTATAGGTCTTCCAAAATAATGTTGTGGATATCCGGAGCAAGCAACCACGTTAGAGGGTCCTACCTACATACTGCGGTAGTTTATCTCCTGTGATATGCTTGGCATATCTCTGCACAAGTAGATCTTCGTGGTACCGTCGTGGTACAAACGTAGTAATGAGTTTCAAAGTTATAGAACAGCACCACCCTCCATTCAGCTCGGTTACGTTTCGATCGGATAGTAAAGAGAGGAAAAGAAGGAGAAGTAAATACGTACTGGAGATTTGCTGCGTACGATCTAATTGATTTGATTAAATGAAGATATGACGTGAGAAGCGTCTTCGATGGCTTCGCGCACAGTAAGCCGCCATTTCATCGCTTATATGGATGGAATGCTACTTTCCTCCGAGTATCAGCGCCTTTAAAGGCACAGTTCACGATAATTTTGAGAATTCAGATTATGATGAAAAACGGAAGGTAAGATCGAAAATAGTGCGATGAAGGTGAAGAAACTGAATCGTGAATCGGTGTTTCCAAAGTGAAAAAGGCTTCGAAAAACCATTGAAAGGAGGCTGGACGAGAAGGCCAGAAAAATGAAGAAGAGTGGGCGTTCGGACGAGCTATTCAATGCGTCTCACTGCATACGTGTGGGTTCTGGTGGGATAACAGACTACGGTAAGCAAAAATACATTCACTTATGAGCTTAAGTAAACAAAAAAAACCTAGTAACAGCAAAAGTAGCTCATCTTTTTCCGTTTCTAGGAGCAGGAAATGAAATAAGGGATCGCGGCAGCAAAAATAATGACAGAGGAAAAAAGAATGGGAGAAAAACATCGCCTCATCACTCGCCGACTGATCGTGTGTGGGTCCTAGAACGAATAGTTGCAATCTGAATTGTATCGACACTCGTCTGGAGTGACACCGATCGAGGATTATTGTGAAGTGGGCCTTTAAGAAAAGTTCCAAGGCAAAAAACGAATTGCTCACAAAGTTGGGGGCGCCTATTTTCTTGGAATCAATACCGTTTCTAAGCAATGGTTAAAATTAAGGTTAAATCTTTTTTTGGAAGATCAGGAAATATTGAGACAAGTGACATTCGAACACAGTTTTATGCTTTAGAGGCTCTTTTTCAAAGCTCTATCTTCACAAAGCACTAACCTGGCCTGGAAAGATCTAGAATATCATCAAGAAATATGCGTACATATGTCTCTCAAAGGCACCATCTAAACCAGGTCAACTGACG
This sequence comes from Haemonchus placei, assembly GCA_900617895.1. Taxonomy (NCBI): domain Eukaryota; kingdom Metazoa; phylum Nematoda; class Chromadorea; order Rhabditida; family Trichostrongylidae; genus Haemonchus; species Haemonchus placei. Next base: position 9,111 of record UZAF01019748.1, on the reverse strand, counting down.
GAGGTACTTTCGTCGAAGGGAATCGACATAACCAATAAATACTTATTTTTTCGAAGATGACAAAATGCTAAGACTAGTTTCAACTGCTGAAAAGCGTAAGGCCTATAAAGGCATGTGGTGGGCATCTTTGGCGATAGTACTTCTTGTGCATTTTCAGTTGAGCATTGAAGGGTGAAAGATCCGTCAACTCTCTGGGAAGAGGTCCAGAGAAGTTTCTGAGCATAAAACCAACTTTACAAAATTCCAGGTGTCCGCTGTCTAACGTGCGGATCGTCTTTTGTGGCTTCTTCTACTTCTGAGATAGCTCGGGGGAAGATAAATTCGAACTGGTGTTTCTGCCTTTATAGGATTTTCTAAAGTTCTCCTTATTGGTCTATCTTTTTCGCGAAATAATTGACAAATTTGAAAATATTGAAATTTCCACTCAAAGCGATGGCAGAAAATTATGGTTGACATTCTGCAGGGAGCTCTAGTCATAGCCTCTAGTCCGATAAGTTTTTCACTAACTGGATCGCTCACCCTGGAATTCTAGGAATAAAATTCCTTCTCCAATGTCCACACCGCCTTTATTGTTAATATTCAAACAGGGAAAATCGTCCCTGAGCTGGGGACCGGTGTAACAGGTTCCTAAGTCGCGCCGGGTTTCTCAGTCGAACGGGCCTCCCAGCTGATCTTCTTTCCCGCTTGGGTCCCGCCTCTCCCACTTCAGACCTAATGTCAGTTGTTTCCCAGCTTAAGAAGAATTTTGTACAGCAGATATAGTTGGTGATGAAAATGCCCTAATTGGGAGATTAAGTCGACCTTTGCTATGGAAGTCCATTGTTCACGTGCGCTAGTCAGTCAAAGTCTAGCTCTTGTGATCTTTGCATCAAGGGCGAACTGCTTAGTAGGTAGAACCGACAGAGCTTGACTCTTTACTTCATCACACAACTCAAAATGTATAGATGAGGTACCTTCGCTATCAACCTCATCTATCGAATGGCGCATTCTCATTGAAAAAACAAGATTGGCTGTGTAATCACAGAGATCATGGATGTGAATCATTGCCATTTCAAAACAATACCGCTTGATGATTGGTATGAGCTGGTTGGGTAGGTTCCTTATATCTTTTTCAGAGTTGATGAACGAAGCGAATGAGAGAAAATGAGGCAGAAAGAATTCTTCAGCAGTCTGGGGAGATCCATCCCTATTCAGCTCACCTCTTGCTGTGTACAGAAGAGCAAATCAGCAACAGTGACTGTCCAAAAACAGGAATAAAGTATCCAAGATTCGATGCAGCGGTGGTCTAAGGTAAAACAGAATGGAACCTTCTCAATTCTACATATAATGAACAAAGGCAGTAACTGATATAGTTCAGGGTTCCTAACGGTTTTGTGTAGGTAGAAGTGTTCACCCCTAATTAATCCCCTTGGGATGCTTTCTAGGCATTTACTCAGGGCTGCGGATGTATTTGTTTGCCCTATACGTATTAAGTTACCTCCACGATTCTCCTTCACTGAGTTTTTGCTCTGACTGTAGAACCGCGAAACCGCTAATTTTAAGGCAACGCTGCATAACTGAGAGTTCAGACTGATTTTAGATTTCTGGATTTTTGTTCAAGGATTTCTTTGTTGTCTATCTTCTGGGAAAAACATTCTACAATAGCATTCTTTTTTGTTGAGTAATCTGTTTTTTTTTCTCGAAATTACCTTCAGAGCATCAATTCGTCGATAATCTATCAGGAGCCTCACGAAAACATTAAAAAATAAACACGCAAAAAATGTCCTTCAAAAATGGAGTCGTTCGCACTTGTGAACCTGTGTAAGGGCTTTATATTTGGTGAGAAGGTGGTTATAAAAACGTAGTTGAAATATTATAAAGGCACAATGGTCCACCCAATACAAATATTGGTCGTGAGCTGGGCTGAGGCGGTGTAGTGGCGAGTGATGCACTAACTTACACGCACGGTCACGGGTTCGGATCCCGGATCGATATCCGCCTAGGCCTAACGAGACTTCCATCCTTCCGGGGTCGGTTAATTAGCACTGTACTCGTCTGGTAGGATAAAAGCATTGACTTATATATCGGCTGGCCACCGCAAGTCATTGTATAGGCCTCATATGCATCGATTACGCCATTATGTCTCTAATGGAAGTCGAATGCGGAGTGCATCCCTCAGACGTGAGTGATTGACGACAAAAGACTTCATTCTTTTAATAGTCATGAGCTATTAACATAGAGAGTGACGTTTAAAAAATATACACAGCCGATTTTACTGACACATTTACCAATAACATATAGAATAAATAAGCAATATAAAAATACTCTTACAGATAGGCTTCAACAATGCTAGTAAACAACAATAGCCACTGATGGATTTCATGGCTTCTACTCAGATAAAGTAGAATCCAAGCACAAATACACGTACTAAAAAATGCGGGACTTACTATAATTAGGAGACTAATTGATTGGAAATAGCTGCTGCCTTTTCGCCGCCCGCCTGGGTTTGTTCTGCATAGGTTACATCTTCAAGCGAAAGCGGAATCTCCAACGTGGAAACTCCAGCCGTTTACAAGCACACCTTGCTTTATCCCTTGTGGAATTAAATTATGCCAAAGTACCATTAAAAATAAAACTAAACTTTTTACTCCGCTCGGATATATGGGTGTCTTATTAGTAATATATGATTATACAGAAGATTATAAATAATATTTCAGACTTTATACAGAATATTGTATGGACAATGAACTCAGAAAGGCTATACAATAGTACACCTGAAAACGTAGTACAAAGACCCCACGAATGTATTTCCTAATTATTACCTAGACCTGGTAATCACCTTTGACAACAACAAAATCAACACAGAAGTGTATAGAAAGCTAATGAGATCAAATTTAAGGTTATTAAGATTCTACATTCAGTCTCAAATATACCCAGAAAGTCCCGAAAATTGTATTACCTGAAAAACACCTGGAAGCGTCGGGTTTCAAAGGGATCGATCATAGGGTAGGTGCAACGGAGTACACGTGAGCCTAGCGGAGCTCTGCCTCCAATGGGCGGGGTATGCGCCGGAGTTGGGCGCTGCTATGGGCAAATCCTCCTCATTTGATCTCATAACAGTCCAGTAGCCGGGAAAAAATGAGCAAATGTGAGGAGTTGTTCAGCTAACAAAATAAAGGAAACCCAACGGCGGATGGGCGGGGCGTTCTCTTAGTGGGTGGTACTTTCAACACAAGTTCGTACCCGATTCAACGAAGGCAATGAGGCCTTGAAAAAGATAAAAAGAGATTTTATGCGTGTTCAGAAAGGTTCTGAGATGCGGAAAAAGGACCTATAGGAGAGCTGGAGTCAAATTCTCGAAGTGGGGGGAGCTTGCACGGCATGAGCGAAGTCAAACTCGAAAAGTCATGATCCTGTTCAGAAAACGTTCTAGAGTGCAGAAAAAATGGTGAATAAGGGCGCAAGATCAAAATTTAACAGTTTTCAGAAATGTNCGTTTCAGAAAGGTTCTGAGATGCGGAAAAAGGACCCATAGGAGAGCTGGAGTCAAATTCTCGAAGTGGGGGGAGCTTGCACGGCATGAGCGAAGTCAAACTCGAAAAGTTATGATCCTGTTCAGAAAACGTACTAGAGTGCAGAAAAAAATGGTGAATAAGGAGCAAGGTCATCTCTTGAAGTGGTCGTCAGTTATTGCACCGCGGTTAGCTTGGCTATAGGCTAGAATTCATAACTGTGTTGAAGACGTTCGAGAAAGAGTGGTTGTGTGCATATAGAAGAAAAATGATCAAACCAGCGTAGTGCGAGGGCGCAAGATCAAAATTTAACAGTTTTCAGAAATGTTATAAAATGCGGAAAAAGTAATCGGAGGCTTCTAGGAAGTGTAGGCAGTTCCTCACAGTGAAGGAGATCCCCTGTTTTGAGGGCACCGGGTGAGCTCTGAAAAAGAATTTTTATGAAAATATGCACCAAACTTGATAACATATTTGCATACGCCCTGAATATCTCCAGATTCTTCATAAGAATCAGATGTACTCTCCGAAATTAGTGATCACCGTTCCAAACAGTAGCGCATAAGCACAGGAAGAAAAAGAAGAAGAAGTCGCAACACTATCACCAATCGTGTGAGGAAACTCAGTAGATGGAGACTGTTTAAGCAAACTAATCCGAAATTTCACTCATCCACCAACTCATGGCTCTTTCTTTTGACAATCCTATTTTCCCCCAGCAATTGCTCGTTCTTCCTCATGACCTCGTTCATATCATGTTTCATCTCAATTAAGTAGCCCATAGCGTCTTTCAGGTGGGGCGGCAGGGGTGGATTATTTGCTAATAGGTCGATGATGCGTTTGAGTTAATCGTCGAATTGCAGGCTTAAGAACTCGATGCGATGCGTTTTACACTTTCGTGCCTGGGTGTAACAAACATCTGCAGTCAAAGGGGTCTCCATTAATTAAAAATGGAGAAACAAGTAAACCTGTGTGGGTGGCGTTAAGAATGTGATGTCCCTTTTCGCCACTGAGAAACTCGAATCGAAGATCAACTGAAGTCGATGACCGGATAGATTCTGCTGACTGCAGAGGAAAAAACAGAATAACAGCGAAAATTATAGTAGCAGTAACACTGGGGTGCGAAGGATCACCTGGAACATAGTGTATAAGCAGAAAAATAAGGAATAGCCCGCTGGGCATAGAAACGGCAGCAATACAGCGTCCCAGAGAAGTTGGCTGAGAACGCCTAAAGACCGATCACTCGGCAAGGACGCACGGACGCAAGTGGAGGTGTAATTTTTAATTGGTAAAACATTGAAGATAACCAAATTATTATAAACACAAAGTTTTTATACCTACTATCCTTACTCATTGTGGTGAATTTTATCATTTGGTGAAGAAATATTCCCTGCATACTGCAAAACTTCTTCTACTATTGTCGGAGATGTTCAAAGTAGTGCAAACGGTCCCTACATACATATATACCGTAATATTCATCAAATGAGGCGCGAGTTCTTCATTTAAAGCACACTCTATATTGCTATCAATTAACATACCCTGGTTGTTGCATAAGGCCCTTACAGTTTCTGTTGCTATCGATTATCCATATCCTGGTTACGGCATATGATCGTGCGAAAGAATTTTTATGGAGTTTGACCTCAGAGTGAGTGCGCACATTCCTTCTTACACATTGAACCTCACTTCTATGCGCGTTTTTGCCAGCATTCCGATTGCTGGCGAAGACGAGCACGAGTGATTGCGTTCTCGCTCAAAACTTTATGTTTAGTTTTTTCTTTTCTTTACTTTTATTCCTTACTTTTATTTTCGCCTTTCTTTAGCATTGTCCACTTTGTTTTGCTATGCCAAAATTGTTTTCACAGTTTTGTACTTGTTTGTTCTAAAAACTACATTGAATCATATATATGCATGAATATACTCAACCTTTCATTTCAAGCGTAGTGCTTACTCCCAGACTATGTTCAGGATATCCGTCGATTTTCTTAGGCAATTAGATTACTCATAGACCATGGAAGACTTGTCTAGAAAACTTCCGGCTGACGTAAATAAAACAGTCGTTCCTCTGTTGGTATTGCTCTTGAGGTATATCAAGCTTCATCGAATTACAACATATTAGCCCGTCCTTTGACTCAATTATTATTGATCAATTACCTGCACTGTACAGTTTTGACACAATGTTATTATCACTGAACAAATCTATTCTTAAGCTATTTCCTATTCTATGTTACTACTTTCACTTTTGTTGTTGATTAATATAGATTGTATACAACTAGATTCCAGGTTTTGATGTCCAATTCCGGTGTTGTGTCCTCTAATTTGGGAAATCCAGAAGCGGATAATCTATTATTTCTTTACAATTACTTTGTCGTCTACACCTTATATTATAGTTACTTCTCTATTGATCACGGAAATTCATTCTCACCGGCTATTGTTCCTTAAAACTTTCGTGAATTCCCTTTCAAATTACTTGGCCTGACGTTGCCCTCATCACATACTAGGTGTGAACCCTTTGAAATCTTCGACAATCCTAATTTGTAGTCTTTTCGAAATTAGCGTTCATGTGCCTCTATAGCAGCCTCATCTGCACTGGCCTACAGTCCTATATGAGCTGTAGAATAATGCAGAATTTTAAAACATCAGCCACGAAAACAAAGTTTAGAAGATCTTCACAGCAGCCCCTACCACATAGGTGCATACCCTAAAGGGACAGCCCCTATAAATAAATACCTGAAGGTTCTATTCTCTCAAAATTGCAACGTTGCGACACACAGCCTCATCTACGCAGGAGTGCTTCGAATACGTGGACTGTAGAGTCATTCAAGTTCGAGCCTATCAACTTGAGCATGATTTTGGAGTTTATAAAAAATTCTGGTCTCCTCAGTTAATACACCGCTTATACCTGTAGATTCTCTGGAAATTCATATGTGGCATCCTCTCAAAGTCAGTGCTATATGGTAATCCCAGCCAAACAATGGGTAATCTTGCAATTATGTGCCGTTCAAAATGACCTCCGCGGTTATACAACCTATCCCTGGGCCCACGTACGTCCTGCTAACAAGAGAGGCGCATGCATTTTTGTGATCTGCTTGAAGGTACAGAGATACCTACATCTAGGATTGGTTTCATTCTTTGGTGTTGATTATTTACAAAGTGTCAATCAACAAACTTTGAATATATCGGTCACTAAAAACGAATTATGATAGCTCTTAGATTCTCAAGTGCGCTATTTCTAAGGATTCGTGCTTACGGCCTTACACAGCCCCATCTACACAGGATTACAGACTATATAGTTTGCAAAGTTGATAAATTTGGATACGCCAGCGTCTGAAAACGAATTCTGGAAGAACACTACAGAAACTCCGACCGACCACATCGGTGCTTACTTTATGGAGACATACAAACTACTATGAATACGCAAAGGTGCCATCCTCTCAGAACTGGGCTCATGGACGCGCTTCTGAAGAATGTGATAATCCAGTCAAAGCTGAATTTTTTGATCCGAGAACGGGTCTGCATACAGCTATCACATCTTACATGATTCTCCGAAAGTGTGGCCTTGCAGATGACCTCTCACAATGTATGCAAGGTGGACATGCTCCAAGCGATTTCCAAATCTTCACAACAAGAAACATCGATAGGAGGCGACGGATATCACTCTACAATTCATGTGGTCTCTACCTTGGAAACCTATGAAACATCTTATAGCGGCGAATGGATCGCGCCTACGCATCCACACCTACTGAAGCACACTGCCACTAGAATATGGACAATCGCGGAATGGTATCTGCCGTTAAGTATCTTTACAAATAAATTTTTTGATACTAGGAATAGCACGATGAAATTAAACAGTACTTTGGTACAAGGTGTGCCTCCCTCCTCGAAGCGTATACAGGATATTAGGGTATTCGGTGAAAGACAAGTGACACACGGTGTATAGATCAGCTGTACATCTGCCGGATTTCCAAACAGTGTTCATTCAAGGAATATAAAGAGAATCCGTAAGTGCAGCGCAATAATCGCTTACGACTTTGACAGCATACTTCCAACCAATCGCTCGTGTTCTACAAAGTTCGACTTCTCAAACCGGTCGGCTTTACTACTTTCAAATTCCTGAGCATTTAATGTTTAATCGAACGAAATGAATGGACGCCTAAAAGTGAAGGGGGAGCAAACGGAAGATTGTATACTACCTCACTAAAAGGCATTAAAAGATATAGAAACTCTTAATGCTATGCAGAAAGACAATATTCTTGCTGCATTGAAAGTTAACAAAAACAAATGTATTTTTGTTAATGGACTAGGAGGTAGCGGGAAAACACATCTGTACTGCACGTTGTACAACATTGCGCTCGGATGAAGACGCCATGTAATATATAATATGGGTGGCATGGACCGGAAGTGCCGCTAATCTTTGGCCTGGAATTCCCAACTATCCATGGCTTTAAAGGACGCGCTAGAGGCAGTGGATTCTCATTTGAAATACATAATATAGCGAAATGGTTTTCCTTTGTGAAATTTATGGTGCTCGGTGGCGACTTCAGACAAGTTCTCCCTGCAGTCGAGCATGGTCAGCACGAAGACATCATCGCGGCTGGTGTTTTTAGGTCCAACCCCTGGCCGCTGCTTTCCATTCATCATTTGACCGCCAACACGAGAGCGCAAGCTGAAGAAAGTGCACGGCAGACACGTTTTTTGGAAATCGGGAATGGCAATGCAAATACTACCATGATCGCGTTTCCGTGCCAAACACAATACTATGACATTGTCGCGGGAATTTTCGGCAGTACTATCGATCCAGGAGCACCTAACAATCGCGTGAGTGTGCTATAATAGCAGCCAGTGATATTCATGTTGACTATATGAACGAAGACACTTTCAATCGCCTCCAAGTTGTTAACATTTGAGAACGCGAGGTTGTACAGAAATGTCGATGAAGCGATCTACCCTGAAGGACAAAGTGACCTGCTTAGGAGCACTTGAACTTTATAACGGCCACCGCACAGTTTGGGTTTGGAGAAATGCACTATCGATATTCTTTGAGGCACAACTTGATGCCAATGGACTCTGCAATGGCGAACTTGAAACATTGGCTGTTTTACTTGGGATGTCGATTTTTTAGTGGAAACAGTGGTCATTCAGCCACTACACCTAGAATCGACTACTGCTAATACAAAACAACATCTCTACGCTGGAGAAAATTAATATTCGAGTAGCTTTCGCGATGACTATTATAAGATCCAAAGCCAATCTTTTAGCAAAATCGGCATCTATCTCCCAAACATATTTTCTCACGGACAGCTCTACGTCGCCCTCTCAAGAGAAAGGACACTTGAAGGAATCAAAGTCGGGTTCAGCCACATTCTTCAGAAAAATGTTGTGTACCCGAAAATTTCGTTTTGATAACAAATTACGCGATTCAAAACCAAGTGTCTTGCAAACCATGCTAACACTCCAGACCAGCTGAACAAACTTTTTTGTTGCTGATCAAACACCCTCCTCGAAGTGTTTGCCAGTCAGTTCTGCCAGTGCGAATGTGGCGAACAAAGTTCCATGCTCACCATGAGACCGACTGAACAAGTGATGGCTACTATAGAAATACTAGGGCAGAGGCTCAGATGATAAACGC
>UZAF01019746.1:0-16824 GCA_900617895.1 Haemonchus placei | reverse complement strand
TCTTAACTTCTTCTTCGAAGTTTAATTTATCCATCCATCAAGTTAGAGGGGTGACTGCATTCAATTTCGATTTTTTCCAATTCATTTTTCACCGGTAGGTTCACCCGCTCTTATCTATGAAATTTTAGGGTACTTTTTTGAAGCCTTTTATTTCTGCGAGTATTCTGCGATCCGCGTTTTCTTCCTCACTTTTGCACTACTTCGGACTGTTTCTTCCATTACTCATCTAAGACTAGATACTCCAAAGTGATCGTGAACTGTCCCTTTGAATTTTATCGCTTGCTGTCTTATGCTGCAGGATACAAGTGACCAGAATGGAATAGTTAGAGGTTATGAGCATTCACTCTTTGCGATTCCCTTCAAGGAGACCAACAAAACTGTAACCAACAGACCATGAGGGATCGGAAGAGGAGATACTCCCCCATTATTTGAGACACGTGACGAAGCACACGGTCTACTTCTCTTGATGTTTACATCGCACCAAGTGCGTAGCGGCTTACTGCTCAACCGAGACCCCATATATATAACTAAGTTGAGCGAACCTACTTAATGGGGAGCAGAGAGAAGCAAGAGTTCGTCACTTACCTCTTTTGAAAGAGAATCAATTTCGTTTTTTATTTGCGTTATGTGTCTATCTTCCTCCGTCTTTAATACTTTATGCTGAGGAACCTGAAAATTGTTAAATTTACTTTCAAATGGGTAGAAACTAAAAAATTTTACCACCACACCTGACTTTCAATATCAGCCTGAACGAGAAGCCTATCTAAACTATCAAGCTCTATTTCCAACTCGTCCAGCTCGGCGTTCTTCACTGATTCAAGCGCATCTAGAACGGAATGCTTTCAAATCAACGCAGAAGATAGCTACTTTTGAATCCCGATCAGAACGTACTTAATCGATCAATGATCTTCTTTATTTGTTCAGCTTCCTCGGCTACTGTCATGTTAGCATCACGAGCCGCTTTTTCCGCTAATGAGGCTTTTCGAACAGCCTAATGTAGGATATAAGTAAAAGTGCACAAGAGAGTTTTCACCAATCACCAATGCCACAAGCTCACCTCAGTAGCCATTTGCTTGTCAGTTTCCGCTTGCACCTTGTAACTATCCAGGGTGGAATTCGTCTCCGTCAATTCTTCCATGAGCTGATCTACGTCACCATTCAGGGTTTCAGCAGATTTTCGCGTTTGCATTGTCATGTTTTGGAATGCTTTCGCTTTCTTGAAAAAGTAAAAATATTAAAAGTCTATTGTCAAAAAGTTAAATACTCAAGGGAACCAGCAGTACATGGGCCCAACTATGAGAAATGCGCAAGGTGGTTGGGGTTAATTACACTAGGCAGAAGAGGATCGTTGATAATCTTAAACTGTGCTTTCGAATTTTCAGAAGTGAAACCAAGCCTAGGCCCTGCAAATATTGGGTCTTCAGACACTGTAGCGTAAGAACTGAACGATTCAGTAGAAATCGCGTTAACATTAACAAGAGGTTCGATTCACTCATGTCAAACTCGCACTTCGCATGACTAGGATGTTGGATGAACTTTTACCAGAGTGTGTAGATCAAAGAGTGGTGAAGTACTTCCGAAAAAAAATGTTAGAAAAGTAGTATTGATGCCTTCTCAAGCTCAGGGATGTAATCTTGGAATCAATTCAGGCATAATGACATTGGCTTTTCACCTTCAGAATGCTCTAGTCACTATCCAGACAAGGACCTCACTTATTGATGCCATGAACAAAAAAAAAAAAACAATAATTCTGCTCTCGATTTTACACCAGCTTATCACTTTACCATTTCACGGCTTTACTACTGCTGCCTTTCATCAATCTAGCACTGTTTCCACTTTTTCGTATCGTATGACGCCGTTAATTACTTATGTTGCTCCAGTTGCTCCTGTGTTGATGCTGTGTGTTCAAGTCTACTACATAGTGTTTCCGTTCCCACTATTCAGACTATACAGCGTGCCGATCCCTTTTGTGGTATATCGTGTCCTGATATTCCAACATGCTCTAGTGACTCCATCTGAAACGAAGGCATCACAGCTGAAAGTGCAGAAAGTAGCAGGGCTCATTGCTGGAGAGGGAGGGAAAATCGATGGCGGCACTTACATCATCTCCGTATAGCAGACACACCGTGCTCAGAAAACAAAGTACCGGGCAGACGGAACGAATGCTGACCGAATTTGACAACGGTTGTAGTAAGATTGGCTCATGACTGAACTTAACGACGACGGTGGTCGACGGTGAAACGGACTGGCACCTGATGCTCCCTACACGCTAGACGGAACAGATATCACAAAAAGCTCTAGTCACGTGCAGCTGGGTCGACAAGCCAACGTGATTAACGATCTGGTTTCGGAGCTGAGCTTGAGAGCATTTAAGAATGTCGAAAGAGCAGGAACATCCGGGTTTGCGCCCACTTTTTTGACACAGCAGTTCTGCTTTGGCATATGGCATATGAGGTTCCGAGGTCCGTCAACGAATACCTGGGACGGGGTTGCTTACGCCAAGAAATCGAATATAAGTTGAGTCGGATGCGTCGTGCGATTTCGTCAAGATCGTCGGACTACGGCGATAATTGACTGGATCCCTCGGGACGTTAAACGAACATCACAACGACCGCCAGCAAGATGACCACGGTTCTTCAAAAAACCTCTTATCGAAAGGAGGGCTATGCTTCGCACCCCTCGAGCGAGGACGATCCACGGGACCACCACGGAGACGAATGGGAACGTTATCAGTTCCCGTTCATGGAAATTAATAATCAACGACAGGTGAAACATGTGATACAAAAATGATGTCGTTATCTGACGGAGAAAAGGGGACGACCCAAAGGGTTGTACCCGGACTTGAACTCAAACACAATACACTCACATTTAGGGAAACTGACCTCATTAATCATTTCCGCACCCTCACCAGCTTGACGTGCCAAGAACTTGGCTCGAGCTGCATCTACGGCAGCTGATCCGATGGCGTTTTCAGCTTCCATTGTCACTTGCTCAGCCTTCTTTATTGCTTCCTCGATCTCAGCAAGTTTTCCCAGCTGCTCAGCAGCGGCCGCCTTTGACTTCTCAACTCGTTCATTGAACGCTGAAAATAGCAATCTTGAAGTGGCAAAGCCATTCGGTTCGAAGGCACATACCGTTGAGGGTCTCCAACGTTCTCTCCGCGTCTTTTAGTGTATTTTCAGCCACCTTGAGCGCATCATCAGCTCGAGCTCTTGCAGCATCGACATCAGCAAGAAGGGCATCGGAAACCTAGAAATGTTTCAAGTGCAACATCACTCAATAAGAGCGGATGCTGTGATAGCTATGAGCAGTAACAAAAGAGAGCCTACATAGGAATAAGGTGCGGAAAAAGCATATAGAGATTTGGCTTAAAACTGTGCAAAATACAAAAAAAAACGAAAAAGACCAACAAAAACTTTGTGGTGGAACTCTGTCATATCACGCGGGAAAAGGAAAATCCGATCTTCAAAGGAACAGGAAAGCTGAAAGAGGTTTAAAAATCGAAAAAAAGGGAATGACCTTCCCAAATGACACTCTTTTTTGAGCTTACTTGTTCTTTGCCTAGACGAGCTATAAGTTAGTGAATTATAGGAACGCGTACGCTTTTTCCGCTTTTCTATTTGCTCCATTTCATTGCTATATAAGAATTCCGCAAATCCTATGTATCGTTATCATATTATACATTTAAGGACGTGGATGTCATTGGAGTGTGGAGCGAGTCTCGTTTCAAGACTTGTCGGCTTTAAAGGCACAACACATAATGAAAATGGTTTTGAGAATTCGCAAAAGGACGCACCTGTGACCCCAAAAATAGCATAAGGAACCCTCAGAAAACCGTCGAAACACGGCGCAGATAGGAAGTAACAGAGGTTCCAAGACCGGCTTGGCCAACGTACACACCCAGAGGCGGAAAGTTCTCACGGCGTTGCAGAGGCTGTAGAAGTTGCACCATTTGCACACAAATGTTGCACGCAGGCACCTAGTGTAGCCAGGGGTGCGCTTCTTTGCGCGCGTCTGTCGAAACTAGGTCACGCCGCAGTCGTCACACGCGGCGCGTCACCGTGCGTTCCTTGACGGATGTCGCAGTTTTCAATTGGGCATTGCGTTAGTGAAAGTGATTGACGTTGACTAATGATTGCGCTTGGTCCACGGCAATCAGGCTAAAGAGGAGATAACACGGATTAGTGCAAATCGTTCGCTCGACTGACCCTCACAAGGAAGGTTCTTTCAAAGCGTGGGACGCCTTTTCAAAAGGTTTTTATTGCATGGTGTAGGGGCATGAGCACCGAGTACAGAGCTATGGTCCATTTCCGCTGAATGGCCTTCTGAATGCCAAAAAAGGAGTGGAAATGATTTTGTCAGAAATTCCCGTTTTACCCCACTAAGCGTCGTTTGTTTCATTCATTGCGTCGACTGTCCGCACAGTAGAAGGCGCCAGTGGACTGCGCATTGAAAATAGCGTGAACGGTAGCCAAAAAAGGGAGCCACATGTCGAGACATGTTGGAAAGTGCGGGGAAGTTTCATATGTGCTCTCCACGATTGAGATGCTGGCAGCGACCGGTGGATAGCAATGTGAACATCGAGTTGGGGCGACTAGGCTGGGTTGATGGCTCGGATCTCCGGGGCTTTGCCGTTTTTGTATTTTATGGTGTCACCTCCAGATTGGCTCCATATTGCACCAGGGCCAAAGCAAGTACCTGACTGGTCATGGTCGCGACCAGGACCAGCGATAACCTCTACAAGTCGTTTAAATTTGATGTGTGGAGCACCATCAGTGGAGGAGCTTCCAGGCTTTTCACTCCCAGAGTCTCCTCTTCCCCCCCCCCCTCGTAGTTTTTCATCACTTCGGCTGTTTTTGCATCCCTCACATCGAGAGTTCATTCGGTTAGTATTATAAAATGTTGGTAAATTGGTATGATATCATTTCGGTAGTCATAAAACTCGATATCATACCATCTGATCTTCGAACATTGTATGAACTTTGCACAGCCCATACAATTCTTTCAATGATTTGGACAGTAATGGTTTGATTGTTGTTTAATTTCGACCGAATCCCTTCAAAACTGATGAAAGGTGCATCTAATTTCGATGATTTCACCGCTTTTGACCCTATCTTGAACTCGCGCCGTTGAAGCGTTTTTGCCTACAGCCTGGTTGGTCATCTCCATTTCCTTCTCTCCTCACGATCAGTATCTTCTGCAGCCACCTCGACTTCAGCATAGTCCTTCTTGATCGCGTCCTACCAGCCCTTCGTAGCAGGACGCGGAGTTGGGGGATCGTATGTTGGGAACAGGTATCGCCCAAACCCTTCACCTGGTCATTAAAGGCACGGTTCACGATAAAAAAGGTTACTGAGTTTTTTCCTTAAGAATACTCAGCGCCCTTCATGGGTGGTAGAGGGGACCCTCTCGCTCCCACAATCTCGGCGCTCAGGGCACAGTTGCTGCCGTAGTTCGCGTTCCCGCCCCTCGATCGGTGCCACGTTAGACGAGTGTCGAGACAATACAGATTGCTATGACTCGTTCTAGGACCCACGCACAATCAGCTGATCGGCGAGTGATGAGGCGATGTTTTTCTCCAATTCTTTTTTCCTCTGATTTTCTTTTTGCTGCCGCGATCCCTTATTCAGTTTCCTACTCCTAGAGGATGAAAAAGGTGAGCTACTTTTGCTGTTACTAGAGTTTTTTTTTTGTTTATTTATGCTTATAAGTGATTGAACTTTTGCTTACCATTGTCTTTATTCGCACCAGGACCCACACGCGCGCAGTGAAACACACTGTTTAGCTCGTCCGGACGCCCCACTCTTCTTCATTTTTCTTGTTTCATTCTCGTCCAGCCCCCTTTTTAACGGTTTTTTGAAGCTTTTTTTCACTTTAGAAACACCAATGCACGCAGTTTCTTCACCTCAGTCGCACTAGTTTCGATCTTGTCTTCCATTTTTCATCATAAACTGGATTCTCCAAAATTATCATGAACTGTGCCTTTAATCTAGTAATCCGGCGCTAGAATGTTTTCCTTTAGTGGTGACAGCTTTTTTATATCAAGCTCAGTGCTCATGGATGCCTTAGCAAGAAAACGCGTTGGAAGAGAACCTGATTCGTTTTCCCGCAAAAGTTGGCGCTGACGCCCAGAGAAAGGTCGGAATCGGGAGCTAAAATGAATATGAGAATCCTGTTGTCTTTGCATTGACGAACGAGGTCGGGGACAGCTTCCATCCAACGGAAACCATATTACAGGGTTTTGATCCTATTACAACATTTATATAGTGTGAAATGAAGAGACCGCATCATACCCATGGGAGTGTGAAGCCTGGAAGCTCCTCCATTGATGGTCCTCCACACATCAAATTCTAACGACTTGTAGAGGTTGTAGAGGTCGCTGGTTCTGGTCACGACCACGACCAGTCAGGCACTGGCCTTGGCCCTGGTGCAATATGGAGCCAATCTGGAGGAGGCAGCATAAAATGCAAAAACGATATAGCCCCTGGGATCCGAGCCATCAACCCAGCCTAGTCGCCCCAACTCGATGTCCACATTGCTATCCACCACACCATCGGTCGCTGCCAGCATCTCAACCGTGGAGAGCACATATGAAACTTCCCCGCACTTTCCAACATGTCTCGACATGTGGAACTGCTCACTGTCACTCGGTGCTCATGCCCCTATACCATGCAAGTAACCATTTTCAGGAAGCGTCCCACGCTCTGAAAAACCTTCCCTGTTCGCGGTACTGCAACGTCATTTTGAGATCGCAGTGGGCTGCGCCGCGCGAGGTCACCTACTAGGTTCATGCATACTTATTGCGAAATTTTCGCGGCTTATTTTCTCAGGCGGCATTTAGTCCCACTTCTACTTACTTCGTACTCTCCTCGCACATCCACTCACTCGTCTATGGGCTGACCTCGCTTAGTTGAATGGCTGCTGACCTCTTTGGCAGTTGTGTGAACTGATATTAATGATATGGATTGGAAACTTTATTATTATTGATATTATTACAATTACTATTTGTTATTATTGCACATTTTAAAATAACCAGGCGGCTAGGCACGCTATTGCGTGCGCTGGGGGCTCTAGCCATACGGGACGAAGCCACATACGCTTCTAATTTTCGTTATGAACCTCATCATCTGAGCATCTCCCCTGACACATCTGTGGCGGCCATCATTTTTTTGGGATGTGAAATGGGGTTGTACTGTATGTGGCCATGAAGGGTACTTCGATGTATCCAAATCAAATACTTCTGCAGTCCATGTAGTCGAATAAACCCTGTGTAGTTTGGGCTACGTGTAGCCATGAACACTAATCTTGAAAGAACAGCCCCTTTGGGTAGTTATAGGGATTTACACATCTCTACGGTGTGCGCTCCTGTGTGGCCGGGGCTATTGTAGAATTTATCTTACGAGGACAGAAGTCAATGTAGCGCGTTCGCTCTTGCGCAGAAAGGACCACTGTGTGTGGAATCGTGGATAATAAACTTTAAAAAATCATAGCCTAATTTTCGAAAAAGTTCAGTGGTATCCCCTAGTTGTACACCTATGTGGTCAGGGTTAGTGTGAAAGACAGATGTATAAACTTTTGTTCTCAGCCACGCCCCCTCTTTGCAAACGCCACACACTTCAGACTTCGAACCACATTACTTCTACTACCTCCAGACGCATTTTTTCTAATACACATCTGAGGAGACTTAATAATTTCGATGTAAGCCCCGCTCACTGCCCGCCAATCCCGCCCACTTGTGGGATCCGACCACATTTGTTCTACTACATCTTACCACTTTTTTCCGCATCCCGTAACGTTTCTGGATAGAGTTATGAACTTTTGTCTGAGCCCCGCCCATTTAAGTGCCAATCGCGCCCACTTCGAGGATTTGACCACATTTGCTATTTTACACCTTGACACCTTTTTGCCGCATCCTAGAACGTCTCCGAATAGTTGTAAATTTTTGATCTAAGCCCCGCCCACATTGGTGCCAACCACGCCCACTTCTGGGATTTGACCACATTTGTTCCATTACCTTTAACCACTTTTTCCCCGCACTATAGAACGTTTCCAAGCAAAGTCGCGTTCATTTTTGAAAAGTGGCTTTCGACTCAGCGCACGCCCCGCCCATCGTGGGCGGGCTTCGCTAAGTTTACGCATGCCCAACATGCATGAGGCCCTGCTCACTCTTTCTCTTTTTTTCCTGGCCACTGCGCCCTAATTGAATCGAGTTATGAATACATTTGAAAAGTACCGCCCATTTTGAGAAAGCTCCGCCCACAGCACGTGGGTCTCCTCCGTCTAGTTTGTTGACCCAATCCTCACCTTTGAACATTTTTCCCCGGTGTCTGGAACTGTTGGCACCGCCCATTCCGGCACTTGCCCCCCCCCCGTAGGTGGAGCTCCTCAGAGCATCACCTACGGGGGGNGTGGGGGGGGGGGGGGGGGGCTAAGTGCCGGAATGGTATGTGCTCTATTAATCTTGTCTTGGGCTCCAACCATTCCAAACTTGTCCCGACCTCTGAAGGTGTTTTTTCCAGGTAGGACCGGATTGTGTTACAGACAGACAAACATACATACCTACATACATACAGAGAGACACTAAACTTATGGATTATATATAGTAAGGACTATGAGCACGTGAGCTGTTTATTTAAGAGAGCATGCTCCTCACGAGAATAAAGATCGGTTATGGAAGACCCGTTATCAAATCGCCTCCAATTGTTCTGTAAGATGCTACCGAGGCATGAAATAGGGTGAGATTGCAAATAACGGAGCTTTACTACTATGAAAGATAATAAAGTCAAGGAGTGGTCTCGCGTCACCTTTACGGCTGTTGTAATGTGGAAGTAGAAGTCGTCTCACCTGTTGCTGATCTTCAGCGCTCTGTAATTCATCTCTGGCTTCAGCAGCTGCCCTAGCAGCCTGTTCTAGGATTTCTTTGTTATTTTCCGTTTCCTTCTTAGTATTCTCGATGGCCACTTTAGCATCGACACTGATTGCTTTCGCGTCTGCTTTCAGCTTAAAACTTGCCCTTTCAACTTCGTATAGAGTAAGATTTCACCTATGTATATCGACGAAAATTGAACACACCTGTTGCGGGTCAAAATTGGGAAGACGAAGGCTTTCCACTGTCGTAAGCGCCTCGGCAGCAGCCTGATTAGCGGCAGCAGCGGCCTTTTTCTGTTCCTTAGCCAAGCCTAACGTCCTAAATAAATCATGAACGGCTCGAAACGACTGTTCATTCAAGCAATACAATACTGGGGTCACTGACGGGTTGTGAACCAGCGTGAAACACGCCCATAACAACAAAAAATATCTGGATTTGTTCGTTGAAAACTGTTGGAAATCTGACAAAACGCACCTCCCAAGAGTTTCGTTTAACTGTGCCTGCCGCTCCTCCATTTCAGCGATTTGCTGTGAAACCTGCTCACCTGAAAGTGTCACTGAATGAATGTGAAATCTAATCAGCAAGAGCCGTATGATGAAAGCAACCTCCGTAGATTGCATCTCGAGCTTCTTTATGAGCCTTCTTCGCATTCAAATTTGCGTCTTCAGCAAGTCGTTCAATATCTTTTGATTGTTGTTCGTGCTTATCGGCTTCTTCTCGAGTATTTTGAGCAAGATTAGACATCTGAAAGTTTTTGTGCGATTATTGTTACCAATGCACAGATTAGTTGGGGAGTACCAATTATTTTACTCTCATTTGAACACACCTTAGCAGCTACAGACTAAGTAAAACACATGGTCACCGATCTCTTGGTTGTGAAAGTTATACCCGAATATAGTACTTGTACCAAGCTGGTAATGCCGTTATATGTTGCTGACTTGATTAGTAGCTGCCATTGCACGAGGAGAGACTTAAAAAACAACCGCTCTTACTTGTTGGCTCTGTTCTCCGTACTTCTTGCTAGCTTCTTTGGCCAATTCCCACTGTGTTTTACCTTCAGTCTCAAGGTAGTGCTGAGCATTTTCTAACTCTCGTCTCGCTTGTTCTGAATAAGAATACTTTTAGTAATTATCGAATAATAAGGTAAATAAATACTCTAGACCATGGAACTAAAGAAACTCGGCAGGAATCCGAATTCGGCAAAGGTTTCCCACGAATGGACCGTGGTGTCATAAAAACTTACATCAAAAGAGCTATATGAGGTTAAGCGCTCGTTCAGCGAAATAGAAGTTTTGATCAGAAGGATGGGGATCAGTCAAATTGGTCAGACCTATTGAAAAATAATCAGAATTAGAAGAAGGTAGAACGTTTGCAAAGTTTCTAGATAAGAAAAAGCAGTAGGGCAACGGTGCGGCGGCAGGAAAATAGGAAAGGGACATGCCGCAGCACGCTCCAAATTATCAAGCTTGACGAAGAGTGTATAAAAGTGGTAATTAATAGCGCAGCGTCAATCAAGCATGCAGGAATCGGGTGTTCGTAAGTCAATTTTGTAAATAGAAAAGAGGCAAAGACTGTAACTAGGTAGCCACTCTTAAATAGCACTTATTATTCACCGCTGGGCTACTCGTGCAAAACAACTACTATCGCTTCAAACAGAATTGCGAATTACTGATTTTGGCCCCGCCCACCTCAGTACATGCTTGTCCCACCATGAAAGCTCGACCGCCCTTCAACAGCCACTTCTTCACATTGTTATGGCTTATTCTCAGCCCCACCCATCTGGGTGCACGCTCCTCTCACAATGAAAACTTTACCGCTTGCGACTCACCAGTCTCTATGCACTACTCTCCGGATTATATAACGTTTTTACCTAAGCTAAGAACTTTTGTAAAGTGCACTTCCCTCTTGAAAGCAGGCCCCGAGCAAACCCTGACCACAATGCTAAATCAAATCGACTCATACTATTTAGCAAGCATCACCTGATTTTAAGACACCCCGCCCAACACTTCCATTTCATTGATTCACCCCTTCCCGAACTTTGTTTATTTGGGTTTTTCTTAAGCCATATCGGAAAGTTTGAACCTCCCAACGCCTTCTTCGATGCATATTCCATCCCTCATGGCAGAGCTCCTCTGAGCTGACATGTGCTCCGTTCTGGCCTAGACAGCACCCACATCTGAATTAGTTTTATCTCATTAGGTGCTTCTTCAAGTAGTACCAAATTCGTGTGCGTCATAGAGATGCGAGCGCTTTATCTACAGTACGGATAGCAAGAATGCATTTCAACATGTTGGCGACACCCAACATAACCCTTTTCAGCGCACTTTTTATTCTATAATATAACCATCTGGGCTCCACACACTAACGCGTGCGTTACAACAAAGAACGCGTCCAACAGAGATGATTTTTTGTTCTGAGCTTCACCTTCGAGAATCCAGCAATGGTCTGCGGCGGGCTATGATTTTTGCTTCGAGATTTTTCCGCTTACCACGGATGAGACTCCGTGCTATTTCTTGGCCTATTCTTGAGCTTTGCCCATTTTTCTCACTGTGTGGGATTTTAGGAACAAAATATTGAAGTTTCCTCAATGGCCCACTCATTCCGATGAATGTTCCGTCCCCTTTGAGCAATGTCCCCTTAAACTAATACGTGGTTTCTTGATCCTGCCCGATCCAGCCATTCCAAAGTTGACCCGACTTCTCAAGGTAATACCGTACTTGGGAGACACAAACAAATTCCTTATATATGGTAAGTGGATGATTTCATAGGTAATTACTAATGATGATGACATCGCACGTAGAACGATATTGGAATGTTAAGGACAGAGTTGTGCACTTTTGATTTTCCTTCACCCATCTTAGTGCAAGCCTAGCCCTCTTCAAAAATATGACCACACTCCTTCTTTAGCCTTGGACCACTTTTCCCATGATCTGGAACGCTTCTGAATAGAGTTACGAATTTTTTTATCTTCACCCCGCCCACCTTAGTGCTAACCCGTCCGTTTCACGGAATTGACCACACTCATTCTATCCCTCTCACCACCTTTTTGCCGCGTTCTAGAACGTACCTGCACATAGTTATGCTTTTTGATCTTAACCCCGCCCCCTCACTGCAAAGCATGCCCTCTTTGGAGATTTGACCACATTCCTTCTACTATCTCTAGCCACCTTTTCCCCGCGTTCTAGAACGTATCCGAAAATTAAATTCAAATATCTGTCTAATCAAATATCAATAAATAACGTATCTGAAAATTAAATTTAAATGAAATTTTGACCTAAGCGCCGCCCTTTTTAGTGCCAACCCCGCCCAATTCTGGGATTCGACCGCATTCGTACTTTTACATCTTACCGTTTTTGCCTGCATCCCGAAACGTTTCTGAATTGAGTTAAAAATTTTTAATCTATACCCCGCCCGTTTTAGTGCCACTTCTGGGATTTGACCACATTTGTTCTATTATGTCTTACCACACTACGGATCTCCTTCACTGAGGGTTCTCTCTCACTGAAGGATCCCCAGCTGGTTAGTGCAGAGAGAAGAGCAGCAGTCATGGACGAAGCTGCCGAGGCCGGAAAGAGCATTCGCAAAGCCCGACGAAGCTTAGCCAATAACAAGACAAAGATGACCTCCCTTCGTCGTCCTGAAGGAACCGTTACTGCATCGCGGAGGGCAATGGAGAAGGAAATCTACGACTTCTACTCGGATCTCTTCGACAGCCACGTCTACCTGCCTAATCACCATCTTAGGCAAAACGAATATATCGCTCCTTCGGTTCTCCCTTCCGAAATACGACATGCCATCACGTCGATGAAGAACTGTACAGCGCCCGGTCCCGATAGGATCAAACCAGAACATCTGAAGAGTATACTACCAGTCATCATCAAAACTCTGGCTAGGCTCTTCACACGGTACCTGTCGGAATGCAAAGTGCCCACGTCGTGGAAAACTAGCAAAATGTGTTGCTGTACAAAAAGGGAGATCTAGACGATATTGGCAATTATCGCCCAATCTGCCTGCTGTCCGTAATCTACAAGCTTTTCACTCGTGTCATCCTAAATAGGATTGGCAGAATATTAGATGAAGGACAGCCATGCGTGCAAGCAGGGCTTCGGAGAGGGTTCAGTACAATCGATCATATCCACACCCTAACAAGGCTCATTGAAGTATCGCGAGAGTACATAATGCCGCTATGTCTTACGTTTATCGACTTGAAGGAAGCCTTCGACACCGTTGAGACAGAAGCGGTAATTGAAGCCCTGGGCGACCAGAGTGTTCCTACTCAATATATAAGGATGCTTCGTGAGCACTACGACAACTTCACGACAAGGATTTCACCATTCTACAAGGAAGTCATTATCAACGTGAAGAGAGGTGTCCGGCAGGGCGATACCATTTCGCCCAAACTTTTCAGTGCCGCTTTCGAAAATATCATGCGTCATTTGGGATGGGAAAACTTGGGAGTGAAGCTCGACGGCCGCTACTTACATCACCTCGCTTTGCAGACGATGTCGTGGTTATAGCACCGAATATTGAGCAGGCGGAACGAATGCTGGCCGAGTTTGATAGTGCTTGTGGAAGGATTGACCCGAAACTGAACCTAACGAAGACGATGTTCATAAAAAACGGGTTGGTATCTGATGCTCCTTTCACACTTTACGGAAAGGATATCTCTGAATGCTTTAGCCATGTGTATCTAGGTCCGGAGCTGTGCAGAAGGAAACGGCCGCGTGGGGAGCATTTGAAAATATCGAGGGAGTAGTGAAGAAGACAAAGAACATCCGGCCCCGCGCTCACCTTTTCGACACTGCTGTCCTTCCTGCTTTGACGTACGCCTGGGAGACCTGGACTCTATGAAAGCAGGATGAGCATGCTGTCAGCGTTACTCAACACGCTTTGGAAAGGACGATGCTCGGTATTTCCCTATACACGCAAGTGCAAAGTGGATTCCGGAGTTCCGAGCTTCGCCGTCGAACGAAGATCAGGGATGCCGTTGATTACGTCAAGAAATCGAAGATCAGGTGGGTAGGACATGTTATGCGATATAGTGATGACCGTTGGACCAGGGCGGTTACTGACTGGATCCCTCGGGACATCAAACGAACTCCAGGAAGGCCGCCAACGAGATGGTTAGACTTCTTCACGAAAGCTCTGACCGAAAGGAATGTTAAACCTCGTGTCCCTGGAGCGAGAACGATTCACTGGACCACTCTGGCTCGTGACAGGGACGAATGGAGACGTTACTGGCGCCCGCTCGAGACAGTCGATGATCAACGGAACGACAGGTGATACAGGTGATGTCTTACCACTTTTTTGGCACGTCCTAGAACTTTTCTGAACAGAGTTATATTTATTTTTGAAAAGTAACCTTCATTTCAACGAACGCCCCGCTCATCGTGGGCGGAGCTACGCTAAGTTTACGCATGCAGCACGCATTAGGCCTTGCTCAACCTTTTTATTTTTTCCTAGCCTCCACGCCTTCATGAACAGTTATGGACTTAAATGGGAAGTACCGCCTACTGCGAGAACCCCCCGCCAACCGCCGGTGAGTGCCCTTCAATTCATTTGTTGACCCATCCCTCGCCTTTGCTCATTTTCTCCCAAAACCTGGACTGTTAGAAGACCGAATGAGAAAGGTTTGCCGAAGACACAGCCCACTCCTCTGCATGTCCCGCCCCCTGTGGCTCAAAATGTACCGATGCTTACGCCTATAATCAAAAGTCTAGAAGCCTGTTCATTTTGAAAATAGTGATCCATTGAAGGTTCAACTGGTAGGCAACTAAAACCCTGAGTGGTACTAACAAATGTTATCGAGCCATAACACTATCAATGTCTTTGCCAGTGAAGCTTCCTTTCTCTACGGATATCTCTATATGCCATTGAATGAGAATCCAAGATTATCAGCGGTCGGATAAGTTTCGCTAAAAATGATATCGAAGCGGACTTTGCTCACTAGCGGTCGTAACCTAATAGCAGAAAACGAACCGATTCTTGTTTCCTTAAAAATCAGTACTCTTATTCGGTCCCTATCACTGCGCTTACCTTTCTTGTCGAATGAAACATATCAAAGAGTCAAAGCTGAATCGTAAATAACAAAGGCGTTGGATTTAATTGGATAGATCTCGTTTTCTAGGATCTCTTCCATCGTCAGTGTTCCCATACTGCCTCCTCTACTCCAATGGGGAACCCCTCCCCTTGAGGGCGGAGTCTAATCCTGCCACCCACCACAAGTATTCCCATGCTGCCATCTGTACTCCTAACCATTTTGAAGGTCCTAAGGCAAAATTGACAATTTTCGTGCAAACCCCGCCCCTGTGGGTGGAGCCGGTCCTTGCACCCACCATAGGTGTTTCCGTTCTGTTTTCTATAATCCTATCAAATTTGAACTTTCCAGGTTCACGGGGACAGGAGTTATGAATTTCTATTCAAATCATTTCTATTCAAATCCCGCCCCTTGTCGGCGGAGTCTGGTCCTGCCATCCTCCACAAGTGTTCTCACCACGTTTCCAGTGATCCTTCCAGTTTGAACGCTCTCGGACCAAATTAACAATTTCCGCAAAAAACCGCGCCCCTTGAGGGCGGAGTCCGGTCTTGCCACGCATCATAGGTGTTCCCATCCTGCCCCAGTACTCCTATCAAGTTTGAACTTTCTGAGTCCACGGGGACAGGAGCTATGATTTTCTGCTCAAACATCTTTCTGCACAAACCACGCCCCCTGCGGGCAGGGTCCGGTCCTGCCACGCATCATAGGGCTCCCATCCTGCCCCCAGTACTTTTACCAAGTTTGAACTTTCTAGGTCCACGGGGACAGGAGTCATGAATTTCCGGTCGGACACACACACACACAAACACACAGACATTAACGCTTTATATAAAGTAGGATATTTACTCCTTATAGAATATGTGGTCATAGGAAGTGTAGCTAAACCGTGCTTCAGTTATGCCGACAAATATAATATAAAGCAAAGATAAACAGTCCGAAATCTATACCCTATTCCTAGAGAGAAGATCCGGTTTCACTGCATTCTTTACAAATAATCTCGCACCAATAGGCCTACTAACAGCAGGCGACAAGCCTTGCTAGGTGTTCTCTTTGGCTAAGTAGCGGCGAACTTTAGATAGACTATTAGCAGGAGAATGAGGCGCAGCAAATTCGCGTACTTATCTGGCACTGCCCGTGGGTCCCTACCGATTCTTCTGGCATAACGGCGCACAAAGCTAACTGAAAGCAAAGAAAAGTAAAAAAAAAAACGACGAAGAAGTAATGCATGGGAGTGCGTTGTAAGTCTTGTGATGGAAAAGCAGTTGCAAATGTTGGTATGATCGCAAAAGCTGTTTTGCGGCTTTAGGGAGGAATGAAATTTCTATAGGTTATTTACTTAAGAATCACTTCCATCACTTAATGTTTTTTATACTGTTTTGCCGTACAGGTTTGTTATGATGAAACCGCTTTATTAGGTCGACGTTTCGAACAACTCGTCGTCTTCAAGGACCTGAAAGTAATTCGAAGCTCCTGACCTGTGACTTACCCGACCAAGCGCCCAAACACGCTAGGCCAGTTGCAACAACTCCCAGAAACTTGAACACCAAAAGATTCCAGCGAAGCAACCAACCTTCTGCGGTTTCACCAGCGTTGCTGTCCCACTCGATGCCGTGAACAATAAGGGACTAATGAGACACCATCGACGATCGTGATATAAGAATAACGCGGTGATCTCAAAGCCCACAAAAGGGAATGAATGGCAGAAGTTCACTCGTTATGGCAATATATTCATTTCGGTTGTTCAGCTTTGGATTTCTCTCGCGGATGTGCAACGCTTCCAATATCTTTCTGGCACCGATCTCGCTCTCGTAGGCTAGGATTTTGCATTTAATATCAAAATCATCGCCCTGATGTTCTTCTAGTCGATGCCTTCCAAGCGGCGTGAGTAGGCTTCCACGAATTTTACCTGCTAGATGTT
>UZAF01019744.1:0-12981 GCA_900617895.1 Haemonchus placei | reverse complement strand
GATGACTAACTAAGACAACAAAAGCCCCAAACATTGCGACCATAGTTGGTCTGGTTTTTTGTCAAAGAAGAAAGGAGAGAATAACACACCTGCACGCTTTTAACCGACGTTACAAACGGAATCATCAAGTGGTAACCTGGTGCACTGACTTTTGTCAACAAAGCTCCACCCTTAAACTCTATCCGATCAGTTAATCAAAACGAAATTTCAACTTCCAAGCTAAGGCTTACGCTTCAACAAAGTAACCTACTCTGAAGTAGACTCCGACATGACCTTCTTCGATGTGATGCAACGAAATCATCATCAGAATCGAGGCGACGGCAAAAATACCGAGCACCACACCAGCCATTTCTGTCCACTGCCACTTCCAGCTAGTACCCTTGTCGAAAGAACTGAAAGAGGAAGAATCCAGCTCACCCAGAGGTACAAAAGTTATGCAGTACACGGGATAGCACATATGAAACCAGTAGCATCGACTTGATTCTCAAAGGTTCCAAGCGGGATCGCAGTTAACACAACAGAATCAACTAGAGTAGACCTGAACGAAAAGACAGCGGTGGACAACCTTATCAATAAGCGGTCTAAATTGAAATAGATAAGGCTCTCGCAGTTGACAACAACGACTTGGTCACCNCAGTGAGGATGAAAAAGGGCACTTATTCATCATTATTGGTCCAAAAAAGTCTCTGAACTGATCTACATTCATATAATGGCACTAGTAGTACGTGATATAAGTAATACAGAGAGTTCGTACTACATCCAGTGGTAACCAAATTTTTACTGTCAACAGTAACAGCCTTCTTCAATTTAGAACACCCATCGGAGTTGTCCACCGAGAAAAGTTACGGTGCTAACCTGCCACCAAAGAAGTCTGACCCTTGACAATGAGTATGGCCTTAATTTTTGGCGCTAACCCCCAATCTCTGTTTGGTGCTAAAAAATGCCGCGTTGATCGCCTCACTTTTACATAAGTTAATGACGAGATTGGTGAAAACACTGGTAAAGCCTAAAATAGGCCCCTTATGTCACCAATAACAAATGTCATATTCGTCATGAGTACAAACGGCAACTCTCGAAAAGCTTTCGGAACTCTTTATCAGCTCATTTATCAAAACATATGAGGAACTT
This sequence comes from Haemonchus placei, assembly GCA_900617895.1. Lineage (NCBI taxonomy): Eukaryota > Metazoa > Nematoda > Chromadorea > Rhabditida > Trichostrongylidae > Haemonchus > Haemonchus placei. Next base: position 11,853 of record UZAF01019744.1, on the reverse strand, counting down.
GAACCCAAGCTTTTTCGAGCCCCGAGGGTAACCNTAAGGATGAACGAAAGAAAAACACATTCTTTAATACAATAGTGTTCAGAATGAAAAGAATATTATCTTGTTCATACTTTGCCTAGTTTATCGCCTACGCTTGGAATTAGATTCAAACTTAAAAACTTTTTCTGTACAAGGAAGACCAGAGAAGAATATCGAAAAGTTTCCTCCAATGTCTCAGGAATCGATCAAAAAAACTACCTCTTGGTTTTGAGTAAACACCGTTACGATGAACAGCCTTCTGAGAAAGTTCCCCACGAGGTGGACCTATGAACACAGTGAGATAAATAATACGAAAGCTCTTATCCTCAAAATCACTTCACCTTCCCTCTTGTACCACTGTTTAGGGAAAATTTGATCGTGGATGGAAAAAAATATTTTTCGAAATAGCTATAGGAACACAGCTTGCTATTCGACGGGACCGAGACGATCACTCTCTTGCATGTTGTGGTGTCAAAACAAATTACTTGCTAACAAACACATTACCGATCCTTGGCTTTTAATCCCCAAATGAACCGCCCTTCAAAAAGAAAATGAACATAGAACATAGATTTCCACCTGGTTACGGAAAACTTTCAAAAATCTTCAACGAAAGTGATGCTCTGTACAGTCCGAATCCACTCTTTCCCATGAATCTCATAAGGGCGCAAAGGCTACACTTTAACTGGACCACAGACAGATATTATAAGCAGAAGAAATATAAAGATAACACTTACAATTGATGACAACTGCCAACAAACATCATATCGGAAGAAATCGATTTCAAAAACTGCACCTTCACAAAAACAGCTGACAGGATAATTTTTATTCAAAGCTAACTACTACTCATCAGGGTACACTCAGTCTTACCGTAATCAATACCAATACAGCACCGAATCGTATAAGAGCATCAATATATCATTTCACTGGCCTATGTAAGAACGAAAACGCCCACCACCTTACATACCACATTCAAATAACTATATTAATAAAGTAACTTTGGTAAATAGTCTGAAAACATAACACACAACCTCAATCTTGCTTCCTCCCTTTTACATGAAACCCGATATTCATAGAAGTTATCGCTACTAGAACTACTATGTGACTGAAGAAGAACGGCACGAAGCAATCGTAGCCGAAGTTATCGATTAGAAACGCCAACGGCGATCCGGCGAGAACAGATCCGACTGAAATAAGATTGATGAGCAAAAAAGTCAAAGAAATAATAACACTAGAATGCTTCAACTCTTTGGCTGCATTAAAAAGCAGCCATAGTGCCATCATTAGCTGGGTTGCGTTTTGAGGTCTATTCGATCCCTAATATTTTCGAGTCACCCAAAGCAGAGTTCATAATTCTGTCAGTCACTTGTCAGGTAAAAAGAAAGCCGCGAAGCACGCACGTGGACCAAGTCCTACTTTACTTCATAAAGAGAATGGAGTGTAACACGCGAAAGTGTAATCTCAGTGTAACCATCTACAATCAAACGTTGAAAAGCCAACTCACAGTTAGCGAGGAACGAGACAAAAGCCGAAATTGCTCCAGAAATGTGACTATCGCCGAGTTGTGAAGCTATCATGCACCAAACATTAATCGAAGCGTTCACCAGAAAACCAAGTGACCAGCCAATAACAGACACGTATTGCTGCAAAACCATATTCGAACTTTGTAAAATACAACAAAATATACAATAGACAGAAAATACATGCAATAAATAAATAAATGAACAAACAAAAAAGTGACGCTTTTATCAGGTTCAGGCATAAATTCTCGGGCTTTTTTGAGAAATGTTTGTTGTGTACCCTAAAATTTTTTCGATAACTACGTCAATAATAGAACAATAACTCGGTAGAATTTTTATAGCATAAATCTGCTCGTTCGAACGGTATTTGTTACTCTCCGAATGTTGCCCATGCTGGCAAGCATTATTACTACCTGTGCACTCAAGTGGGTGCTCAGATAGAAGTCTTATTAAAACACCATTACCGTTAACCTAAAAATAATTTACCTAAGAATTTGATCAATGAAGTTATTTCCGATAACTTTCAGCTGTTGTTGTTCTGTTGTTCAAGAGCGCTTTAGTTTCATGCAAAAGTGGTTTATGGTCAAAAAAGGTTTAACGAGGTGGTCCTTACTTGGAGCACAACATTATTGAAGAGCCGAATCAGTATAGACACAATACTTACAGCCGTTCAAAAACCAAACGGAAGCAAAAGTGTGCAAATATGAGAGCGATGAGAAAAACTCACCAAGGTCTTTATACTAATAGCAGCCACTAGAAGCAATAAAGCACTGCTCGCCACGCCAACAAGGCGCCGGGCTGAGTCAGCACCCATGTGAGTGCAGAGTTGATCTAACAGCCAGCCAGATAGGAGATTACCAAGAATGCTGGAAATTTGTCAGCGAACTACTGTTAGAACTTAGACGAGAACAGCTAGTTGGGAAACTCACCCTCCTATTTCATAGGTCACCTGGAATGTTGCGAGGCTGAGACCGTTTTCGGCCATGTAAAGAGGAATCCATGTCTCGCACACCGTTCGGACCTTGAAAAGAATGAATTTTTGAAGAAGAGAAAAAAATTCAAAAAAGTTTTCAAGTTGAGCAAAACTGGGTGAAAATAAACTCTTCAAAATAATCATAAAAGAGTCTTAATCACCAATTTTTTTGTACAATATTTCAAAGACTTATATCTTTTTGAAAACCATGTCATCATTTCGTCCATCGCAGAACGCTTATGGGGAACTTGAAATCCTAATAAAATGCATGACACGATGAAAAAAAACGAGCGCCCACACGTCCTTTATAAACAAGTGAATGGGTTTTAAAACCAGCAAAATGTTTTGAGCATTATTATGCTATCTTAGTGATGTGGTACATCTCAGACTTGTTTTTTGAACGAGCAAAAAAACAAGTCAATAAATGAACGAGGAAGAAAACAATCAAGTAAATGTCTACATGATGCACCAGTTAATGTACAAACCTCCATGGAAAAAAGGTACACGGCAGCTACACTCCATATCACAGGTGAATAGGTGAGAGAGATCAAAGACGGCGAACTCTCTTTGCTCTTTATATGTTGTGGATTAATGTCGTCTTCTCGCAGCGTATGGTAGAAATAAGCAGAGAATGTCAGAGTGAACAGACCTTGAAAAATCCAATGACTAAAAACTGTAAGCAAATTGTAGGATAAAGAAAAGGAGCCATGCCTCTAAAAATCTCGAATTCATATTGACATACCAAAACATATCAAGAGCGAGCGCCAATAAGAATATTGCACAAATGGCATCAACAATCCAGCAACCGTGCTACCACAGCCAAGTATGGAGAACATCTTTGCATACGACCGATCATTATACCACTAAATACTATCATATGTATATATGACATTACTAATGACATCGTTAGAATGAGGACAAAGCACATACCTTGGCTGTGAGTTTTGTAGCTGGAACCCACGATGCGCCTTGAACACTGCCAATGCATACTACACATAGAAGAATTTGATAAAAGGATGAAATACATCCTAAAAATAAAATCGTTACAGTTAGTTACTCAATACATCACTTATACGAAAGTTCGAGGAAGAATATTTACGAAAACTGTGTAGATTTCGTTTTCTGTACTCTTCTTGAGAGTGATGAGGTAAAGTTCATGGATTTCGTCCCTCACCTTCCATAAGTCTAACCAAGGCCTAAGGTCAGACAGTTCATGAAGTAGTTACCACCTAATTATCAAGAATGTTTTAGGTACCTATTAAACGCTCTGATCTTTTTGGAACGTTGAAAAGAGGTAATTTCACCAAAACTAGATTTTCAAACCAGTAATTGCCATTATCACCATTCATTGCACATGACGAGCTGTGTCAAGAAAAGTAAAAACTACACTATTAAAAGGAAGGTAATACCAAAAAATAGACATAAAAGTACATACCAAAGAATACTGAGGTCACGGCGCATACCAATAAGCCTAATAGTATAATCCTCAACGGTGAGACACGATCCGAAGCAACTCCAAACACTAGCTTTGAAACGGTGAAACATAGTGCTTGAACCGAGACCAGCGAACCTGAAAGTTTAAAATTTTAATCAACTGGAAATATTCTCGGCCAGACCTTAGCTTTATTAATATCCTTGATTGCTATTGTTGCAAAAATAATTAAATGCAGAAACATGACATTGGATGCCGACCCTTTATTGATGCAAATATGTACAGCAACAATGAATCTCTAGGCATAACTATCTCTACCTATGCATTTCTCAAACGAATACCATCCACATGCTTAGTGGCAAAATTAATAAGACGTTAACATAAAATCTGCATCCTATTTTAATGAAAGAATGAATGACATGGGTTAGCAAAAGAGCCGAAATTATAACTATTCCGCAACGCTTCAACGCTAAATCTACCACAGACAATGCTCTGGGGAGAATTCATTTGAGAAGTGATAACATGAAAGAAATTGAGCGACAGATACATTTTTTTTNTTTTTTTTAAAAAGGCCGCATTTGGGTATGTCAAAACAACAATAACAGCTTTTGCCTATAAAAATGTACACAACCACAAATGAATTATTAATCAACTATACATATATGAGGTAACCGTAATATAAAACCTGTGGAAAAGAAAATTACGAGAAAGAGAATGTCGACGAACACAAATCTATCGCTTGAACTACTCATTCCTCTTCTGCGTCCTTAACAAATCACAAAACATTTCATAAAATAGGAAAGCACAGCCTGAGTTGGCCGCCGCTTTGAGTTGACTTGGCCAAAGACCTTTGAATAGGCCGTAGACGGTTTCGTTTCGAACCACCATCACCATCGTTCGAATCATACCGATACGGTAATCTGACGTTTTACCAAAACCTCGCCTCTCAAAGCCGTTCATTTGCAGACGATGTCGTATCATATCGAGTGGATATAGAAGCTAAATACACAACAACCTTCACAAAAAACTTGTGACAAGAGAAACAAAGTCAAAGAACAAGGTCGCAGGTCTCCAAGTGAAATGTTAAATCCAGGTTGAAGTAAAGGTGTGAAGAAAGTGCGCTATACCGCAGCTAATTGGTGTTTCCAAAAGCTTATTTCCACTTATTTCCAAAAGCGTACGCTACTTGTGAAATTCCAGAAGTTTGGCCCTAATTTTGCTTTAAACCTAATCGTACGAATAAAAGTGATCGTGCGACGGCGCGTATCCCAAGCAACACCCTAAACGCAATAATTCACCGAAAAAACTTACCGTTTTGGCCACAGTCCCAGCAAGTGCTCCGCTTATGAGGGCACCTGTCGAGTCGTGATGCTCTATTATCCGAGGCCAAGCATCCATAAAGAAGTTGTATAGGGCAAACTGAAGTCCAGTGAAAGGTGCAATTTGAGCAATACTAGGTATCCATCCACGGAAGTAACCAACGGCTCCATCTCTGTGCCATATTTGTATCATAGCATGTGTTGTTCCTGAAATCGCAAAGGATTAAGCAAAAGATTAAGTAAATAGTCACAAAAACAAAAGAATAAAAAATATGAACCTCTGTAAACTAAGTTTCCAGACTGAGCAACAAGCCTCGTACGAATCACGTCAAGAGGCATCGCCGCTGTCATGGCCAGACAACCCGACAGACCTCCACAAAAGAAATCTGCTGATGAACGTACCGAAGGCCTATTGGAAGGTAATCGGCGACCAATCTAAATTGCTGTCCCTCTCAAACAACAGTAGATTAGCCACAATAATCGGAAGAACTGACCTCTCTCGACAGGAACTCGAAGGATGAGAACTGAACTAAGCCATACATCGCTGATAACCCCTGGGCGGGCACATGGCCTTTCCAGAACGAACGAATACCTTCTTCCCGTGTGATTAGGCGCACCGATTGGAAGACACCCTAGAAGGCCAAAATGACAAACAACAAATAGCAGAGGAAGCAAAGCAGTTGTGCACCTTATATTTGCCTGAGTGCTGGCCACGAATAGGCTCTTCTTGAAGTTGAAAGCGTATCTTCAACACGTCCAGAGGTTGTATTATCGCCCGGGTGGCAATACCACTTGCCAATCCAGCCTCACTTCAACACTAGCGAGGATTTTCACTTTAGAATTCACACGCGATCACAATATTGAAGCCCTAGAGCTACATTGAACAATAGGCTCCCTGGCAGATAGACAAGAAAGACGAATCTCCCCAGAAGCTATCCCTGATGGTCATTTCCACCCGGAGATTAGATGATTGCTAAAAGAAAATGATCAGAGAAAAGACGTTTTTACGAGCTCAGTAATGGCACTGGAGAGGGATAGGATGTAGTGGGAAAAAGATTCAGCACAAAGGCGCTTACCAGCCGGTCGTACGAAAGTAAGATCCCCTCAACCTCATTTTTTCTCTGTCAATACTATCATCTGATCAAAATGAAACCAAAAACAAGAAGAACCTCGGGAAGAAAAATAACACCTCCTCAGAACGCCGAAAAGTCAAGTGTAGTGGTCGGTAGTTCTAGAGAGAAAGTATAAGAAAGAAACAAGAATATGTCGAATGATTTGTTTCCAAAAAAAGAGATACGCCTTCAAAAATTAAGAAACATATATACAAAGATGCAAAATTTTGCATGTTATCCCAAATTCCACAGCACTCAGACAGATGGGCGCAGTAAATGTAGCGTACGAATCGTTCAAAAACCCCTAGAGATAGCTGAAGGGATGGAGAGAGACCTAGCGAGACCGCCCCGTCGGACAAAAAGTAGTTAAAAAGAAATTCCGTAGAAAACTTCTGTTGATGAATACTGTAGCCCAGAAAAAATGTCGAAAATAAATTCCAAATTCGAAATTCTACTAGCTACTTCAAACCTTATAAGAAGCATCTCCAACCTGTACTCAGCTGAGGACAGCTCTTTTCCACTGATCGGCTCGGGATTGTAGCCGACCATATTGTTCCCGTTAGTATTACCACTTTTTNAATCCACTAGAAGACAAATGTCATGATAGTTTCTGAAGCGAAAAAATAACATTGGAAAGTTCTAGAAAATCAAACTGAACAAACTCGAGAAAGGAAACAGCCGCGATAAAAAATGGCACAACAGCTTGGAACTACCAAAAAAAGAGTATACGCAATCGTAATCACAATGTTACGCGAAAAGTACAGCAACAACAGCTTGTCAAACGAGTATCACAACATACCATCACCACGTTACATCGCTACATTGAATGCAAACAAAATGTGTGACATTGTACAGAAAAGCACGTAAAAAGTAATCGATCTCGCCTTCCGAAACGTAATGGGAATGCGGATAGCAGAAAAAAAGACGATCAATTGGCCGACCTTGTTGGGCAAAAAAAATGAAATGTGTTTGTAACAAGAGAAACTCGCATTCGGCATTGATATGCCGAGGTTATAATGACGTATAAAACCACAACGTCATCGTAAAAGCTGATCTGTTGTACCTTAAACACTTCCAGCCGTGGACTAATCGGGAGTGGGTGATGATCACAAATGGAAGCATGTGGTTTTGTCTCTTCATGAAATTAAATCGAACACAGAAATGAAACGAAAGTAAAAATTGTACCAGCGAGTCTTACCGTACATATGGTACACCTCAGTTTTCTCAAAACCATTTCGGGAAGTGGGCCGAAGTTATGTGACTCAGGATTCTGAGCCAGAAAAGAAAACTGAAGCCGGAATAGAAAACCTCACCTGATATCCACCTAAGAACCATGATCTCAACTGGACCACCTAGAAAACTGGTCGCACAGTAGCTGTTCGAATTTCACACCCCTTAATCTTGAGCTAATTAATTATTTAAGGACCTGCCAGGAGGTTTTTTAGCTCATGCAGAAAACCAAAAAATCCAGCATATCCAGGCTTATGAACTTAAATTGATAACTGAATAAACAGCACCGTTAACATTGACAATGCTACATGCTGGTGTAACGACAGACGGAACTGGGCACCGGCAGCATAACACTTTTCCCTTTTTTTATGAAACCCAAACTCATTAATTTTATTTTCGCAGCGAACTAGAAGTAGGGAAACAACATTCTTTTGAGGATTCTCATTTCGATCTCTCGAAGGGTTGGCTCGCAAAGGGTGTGTTAGTCATTCTTGTGTATTTGCTGAACAAAAAACTGACAGAATGTGGACGCCCACTTCACACTTCCTATTTACTATCACGCAGGGTGTGATTTGAACCCCACATCACACTGTTTTCAATCCACTTACATGTTTACAGACGCTTCTTTCTTATCCTACACTATCTTGGAATTCTTATCACACACTCTTTGAGTGGGTCCTTTTTCTGTTGTACTGCGCACCCCTTCCCTTTGAAAAATATATTTTGTGCTGGACGTCAATGCAAAGAAAAACAGAATGACAACAGGCAATTATCGCAATTCAACTAGCGAGGCTCTGTCCCTTCTCATGAAAAACTGCAAACTGAAGGGGAGAAGGGGAGGAATCGACCAACGCGGGAGTGCAGACGAAATTTCTTTGCATCTTTCCTAAGTCCTCGTTGGACGACGACGACGCACCTAATATCCAGCCTTCTGCGTATCTTGCTTGATAAATAATAATAAATGCTCGACAAAATCGCAACCACACTATACTTTACGTCAAAGGTACGAGCACCATTTGAAAAACGCGTCACCTGCCGTTGTGGCGGTAGAAAGTATTAAAATGTTCACTGAGGAAATGTTAAAGCGAGAAAATTAGAACTGAATTTGCACGCTAATTCATAAATATTTGACACCTCGATTAACCAAATTAGTGCACTGAAAGAAAAAAAAANAATTATTTAAGGACCTGCCAGGAGGTTTTTTAGCTCATACCTCGGGAAACCAAAAAATCCAGCATATCCAGGCTTATGAACTTANAAAAAAAAACGAAAAAAAAAAGATCGAAGCGAATTAGGTCAGGTGAAAATTCATCTAAATTCCTTAACATGCAATACAACACTTTCACCAGACCCAGGAGCAGAGCCTTCCAATCGCTTATGAGGAATATCAAATCAATCAAAAAACAATCGAATAAAAGCCCTGCTATCAGTCTCATTGATTTGTAAGTCGTACAAAACAATACGGCGCTGCCTATTGAATCCCTCGTATCACTCTGTGCCAAATCGGAGCCATGTACAGTCGGGTGAATGTGTGTACATCGAAGAAAAAACAAAGCCACTAATAGCTCTAGTTGCCGGTACTTCCCGATAGACTTCCCGCATTCCGTGAAATCGTTTGGCAATCGTTATATCGTAGGTATTCAATGTCAAACAGGATTTCAATAGAGAAACATTTACTTTGCCAGACGTTTTGACTGATTCGCTGTCCTCGAAGGCCGACGTTCAGAAACCGTCCATAATTTAAACTGTCATGCTTTACTGATAGCATTCCAATAGGTTTCGAAAACTTTCAGACCTCTGAGGACAACGAAATGGTCAAAACATCACGTGAAAAAAAAAGTTTTATAATTGAAGCCTAGCTTATAACAATGAATACCGAAATCCATACTTTGCTTGCATATTAGACGGGCTGAAGAAGCCGAAAATGCTAGATGCTAATGCTCGGCTAGAAAATATTAAAACGGAAAATGAAAGGAAAAAGCGAATGCAACTACAGATTTAAAGGGGCTAGTATGAGTTCGTGTAATATTCAGCCATGAAATTTCACTCTACTTCGGAAGCTTGGTGAAATGGGTTCTAGCATGAGGACCTTAACAGAGAACTACGTAAATTATGATGACGATGAACTGTAGGGTTGAAGACCACTTACCGCAGCTTTGAGGACATTTGAAATCACCTAACACCTTCTTAGTTAACCATGACAGAGAGGAAGAAATGCAGTAGCCATGACGATAAACAATAGAAACGATTATGAACTTGGGCAGAAACGTGAACCATAAACTTCACGGCAACATAAGCTTTGACAACAGTGGAATACTAGTTACTGCGCACTATTCTGCAGTAACTAGTAATCGAGAAAGTGCTTTATAAGAAAAGCTGCCGTGAATGATTTCGATTTCAATGTCTAAGCCTATGCTAAAAAAAAGTTCCAGTATGCACTATAGAACGGGAATTGAAAACTAAAGATCAAGAAATATCGCACAGGAAGCAGAGCGCATCGACGGCAGCGGTTGTTGAGCGGAAATGCTTGACAGAAAAAGCATCTGTCAATCTCCAAATGCAACTGTTGAGTGAGGCACATTCGATAGAATGGCCAGTGCAATGGGCGGCACGCTATGCACTCAGCGGACTACGTGAGCCTCACTTTTTTTTCGATTCCGATTGTTTGCCTTATTCTCTTCCATTTCGAATCGATTTCAGAAACGATCACGTGAACAGCAGTTGTATGTAAACACCATTAAAATAACAACATTCGCAACCATGCGATAAGATGGCCCCATAAAAACATCTCTATTTCTGTCTGATCAATTTATCGCTCACCAAACCATCATGATCAAGGGCCACTTCATACTGAAGCAGCCAAGGATGCCTTTTTTGAATATGTTCAAAAAGGACGAATAAAAGAAGATGGGCATCATTCCAAGACAACATCCTCATGGAGTTACCCAATTACAACACGCTGTTCTATTATGATGGTCAAATGAATACGAACAGCTGTCTTATTTACAACTGTTAATATCAGTTCTAGGGTTGTGTAAGTAAAACCCACCAATATCTTCACGATCGAGATGGACCTCTTTCTGCACTTGGGGCAGGAGTACCATCGGAAGACGGCGATATGACACATACACCACATAAGACGCAAACGTAAGCACGAATCGGCGCAGCTTATTGGGTGGGCTGACAGAATCGCTCTGTCCCATCTACAACACGCGGAGATCATACAAGTTATGAGTTCTATCAGAAAACAAGGCAATAAACTCGAAGTAATACTTAACATATGTAGCGAGGTGCGGAAGAGGATGAATTTAAGCTGGAGGAGTTAATGTTGAAAGATATGCGCAGCGATTAGGGCTCAATGAATCATAGCACGGTAGACTTATTGAAGTATGGAGAGGGAAGAGCAGTAGAATGTAACAATCACGTGCAGATCTCGAGTCATGTGCTCATCAGAACACCGCTGAAGATGACACTGGTGTTTCATACGTGCTTTTTTCACTGAATTCATGCTCGCGCCATCAGTTCTGTGCGTGTGCACTTCCACGTGACCAAGAACAACACCAACGGCCGTATTCACCCCGAACAAAGAGGCATGAATTGATGTTAACAAGGAGATAGTTGATGAGGCTGTAGGTTTGAATAAAAAAATCCATCCAAAATAAAACGGCTCTTAATGGCTGCTCAAGAGCTGCCCAGTAAGAAGTGGTTGCTTTACAATGGGGATACAACTGGTAGACATTTATCTATAAGCCCATCTGCCTCAAATGCTAAGAGATTCGAACGAAATACAGACTCAAACCTATACCGCTTGAAGGATTTCCAATTGAACCCAGTTTAAACCCATTATTTGAATTGAAGAGTCCGAAAAGGAAGGATTTAGCGGAGTGCAAAGGGAAATTCAGAATAAAAACAATTCTCTTTCACAAAAATATTAGAGACCGGCTAAAACAAAAAGTTCAGAGGGTCGAAGAGCAGTTCAGGTTCTTGGGCCCGATTAGACATTTGAAAGGTTCAAGGCTGAAGAACGATGAAAGTATCGGAGATAAAAATAGTCCACGAGAATGGGACTACACATTTTTATTTCACTCTTTACACACATTTACATATTCATTGATCACAAGCCGCACATTTCACCACTATTTCATTTCTGCATATATAAGAAAACAGGAGCCCTACGGTTAAGTTAAAATCGTGAGGTCAGAAAAGTTATGAATCGCATCATGAAGAAAAAGATTGTAAAAAAAGAAGAAAA
>UZAF01019743.1:6109-21917 GCA_900617895.1 Haemonchus placei | reverse complement strand
CGCTCGAGATTGATTGTCTTTTTTAGGGTGCTTAATTGTCCATTAGGGCAGAAGAGGCTCCCTACTTCACATAGTTCCGAAGCAATGCCTGGCAAAAGCGATCCGGTTATCGCGATACTTTTCGGTCATGAAGGGTCCTCGTTTTCTGCCTAACGGTAAACTTAGACTTATTCTATCACGTTCCAGACAGTAATTTTAGAAGGCACAGTTCACGATAATTTTGAGTAATCCAGATTATTAGGAAAAATGGAAGGTACGATGGAAAATATTGTGATGAAGGAACTGCGTGAATCAGTAATTTCAAAGCAAAAAAAGGCTTCGAAAAATCGTTAGAAAGGGGTCTGGACGAGAATGAAACCGGAAAAATGAAGAAGAGTGGTGCATTTCGACGAGCTATACAGTGTGTGCCATTGCGTACGTGGTGCAAATAACTGATTGCGGTGAGCAAAAATTCATTCACTTATTCGGTCTGAGTTAGAATTTAGAATAAGGATTGCAGCAACAAAAAGAATAACGGAGAATAAGGGAGTGGGGGGGGAACATCCGGGAAGCCTGGGTGATCCGGTAACGGGGCTCCAACTATGCCCTAGTTGTTGAGTTTTGGGACTCGACTCTCGTTTCTCGACACCTTCCCGTAATCTTTGAGGGCCACTGGGTATCCCTAGGGGGAGAACTCGGAATCCATTTTATCGTAAACTATGCCTTGTAATAGAGACACTGAGCTTCAAAAAGGGCTTGGCTTCTGGCATGACTTAGTCGTATCCGATCTTTTCTCGAAATCCGTAGCTTGTCTCTTTCCAAAAGTAACGAATGACGTCCTTTACTTCTTTTGGTCCATAATCTGCAGAATTCTTGACGACAGCGACGACAACTTTACATTCAGACGACGAACTGGGTTCACGGAGCAAATTAAAACGAGGGTCAGAGTAGCCAATCTTCGTACATTCCGAATTTTTGAAGGGCTGTCTGTGGTCAATGAAGGAGCCTTGTTGTGTGCTTACAAACCGTAAGTGCGGCCTCTGGTCGAATCCAGCAATCAACAGCAAGAAAAGGGAATATGTCTACGCGCTTGAAAAAGTTCAGAATAACTTTACTCGTAAATTGCTCATTCGAATTGGTTTTTATACTCCAGAATACTTAAGGCAGCGATCAGGAATCAGTATCTTGGTCTGACATCTTTAGAAACGCGACGCAGGGTTTTTGATCTTTGTATTATTCACAAACTTGTACACGACACGTGTAGTCACGGTTCCGATGTCTTCAGGCTGACACATTCGAGGACTAGGGGTGGCTCCATGAAGATTTCCTCAGAACGTCCTAAAACTAATTTGCGAGCAAGTAGCTCTATATTCAGGGCTGTGATTATCTATGAGTTGTGAAAAAAATATCTCTCTCCATCGCTAGCACATTTCAAACGCCAAGTAGTTAAGTTGCTGGTGAAGGGAACTGATCCTAACGTTCCCTGAAACTGATTATTTACTAATTTATCTTTGTACTGCGTATTGGTTGTTTGTACAAATGTTCGATATTTTCATTGTGTTTTGTTTTCTTTCTCACGTTTGCCTTCCGCAGGCGTAATAAAATTATAACTTATAACTTACTTACGTGACATCGGCCCAAATCTATAGCGATTTTACGACTTGACAGTCCCTGTTCCCCTTTTGCGCGAATTTGACCTTTCTTGAAATGGGATAGCAACTTTCCTTCACCCATTAAAAACCCTGGATTGCAAATCAATACACAAATGAAGCAATGTATGTGGTGGAAATGGAACGCGACGGACAAATATGCGGTGGTTGTATCATTTCAAATCATAGACAAGGTGACCGTTTTGAAAAAAATGAAGGGGAGAATTGTCCACGTTCTCGAGATGGAAGTTGCTGTTTGTTTGCAAGTTACGGCTCAAATAAGGCACATTTTCTAATAACAAGACTTCCTGTAGTGCCCTGGAACTGGGCTTTTGTGGAATTCACGGGTGGCTGTATCGTTGTTCAACACATTGCAGTCGTTTCTAAAATTTCGCTAATAGATTAGGCTGCATTACACTCACTTTTGAAAAAGTACAGGCGTTCTCGTAAAGATCAATGTCACTCTGGAGAGCTATACGGAACCGCTCAGCTTTTTGAGAACGGTCGTAGATTGAGAGAATACAGAAATTGATGTCTTTCTTCCACATGGCTGATCGACAGATAAAATTATACCGCGTGGTGGCCTGAAAGAACAGCATAGTATAATGTGTCATGGCAAATATAAATACAAGTACTCATGTACATATGTTTCACCAGTCGAGTCGCCCGGCTAACGCCGGGCTTTTTTTCCTTTTTGTGTAATGTTGGCCTGCAGCTTACGTCTCTACCAGATTTAGACGCTATGGTACAGGAGACATGAGGTGTGAATTTTCGGCGAAACAGAAACACCCGACACATTTCGCGGCTCGAACATCATGGGAGAGTCTTGCTTAACTCATGTGTGTTCAAATAACTTGCTTCATTTTTTCCCCTTCTTCAACGTAACTGTGCAAGTTTACTTAGGCCAAGTTCATGTCACGCTCCCCCGCCCCTTCGGGTGGCGTCCATTCGTGCCACCTACTATCATCACCGTACTGCCGTCTCCACCCTTACTGAGTTTGAATGCTTCAGTCCATGGGAACAGGCGTAACGAATTTTCCCACACAAATTTTCGTACACGCTCCACCAACTGTGTGCGGAATTCTGTTGTACTACCTACAAACAGCAACCCCAACTGCCGCCTGTATCCCTATCGATTTGAACGATCTAATTCCAAATTAGCGAATCTGGCTCCACATTAGTGTAGTTTTGCCACCTACGATCAGCACTTCCGTACTGCCGCCTGAAGCCCTATCATATTTGAACGGCATATGGGTATCAATTCCTGCTCACACCCTGCCTCTTGTGATATGTAAGCGGGAATTGATATCATCAGTGTTTCCATACTGTCGCGTGTACTTCCCCAAAATTTATATGCTCTATGTTCACGGAAACAGAAGTTGTGAATTCAAACACGCAGTCAACGCATGCGGTCAAACACGCACACATGCACCGACACACACACACACAAACCAATAGCGTAACACAGCAACATAGCGCATCATATTTAGTAGCGCTCAGAAGTCTCCGACCAAATACTTCTTCAGCCGTACCTTTCGGTCGTAACTCCTTTCCTAATAGATCTGATCATGCGAAATTTCAATATGTGTAGCATGGGTGTATTGTGAATATCCGCCACTATAAACCTGCAATCTGGCCGTATTCCAGATATGCCGCAGAGTTTGAATCAAAATCAATTTGTTCTGACATGTCTAAAGTGTACGAGCGCTAATGCCGAACACGGCGGAGGAGAAAACGCCTATAGGATGCAAATAATTGCAGGCGTCGACCTTGTTTCCAGTGAAGTCTACTTTGCAGCGAACACCTTGCTCTTAGTTATGTAGATATTGCTGCTTTGCAGTCAAATAGTGTTGGTTAGTGTACAGGGTACGCCATGAATATGGTAAAAACTTTGAGACGTCTGTAATTTCTTGTTTGGAGGGTTTCTCCAAACCTGTACCTTCCCTTATGTTTATGATATACCTTAGCCCACATATCTACTTTGGTGCTCTCAATTCGTCAGATTTCGAAAAACGGTATAGCCTCGCAGACATCCACCAACCGTTCCGTCTTTGCGCGCATTTGGTGAATTCTTTTCCGGGGTCTTTCCTCGTTTCAACATTTCCCACATGACAGTCTCATGAATCAGGTCGACGAAATGCCTCAAAACTGTCATCTTGTCTCACATACGACCGCTTTTCCGAATACAGTAGCCTGGATAGGAATTCGCTGCGAAACCTGCAGAAACACAAAAAATGACTGCTGATTTGTTTGTTTGTTCTACTCCAATGAGAAGAGTCTATCTTGAGTAAACACAATTGTGTCCAGATAACATTCGAAAGCCTTGTGAGCTTCTTGACGAGAAGTGGTTGGAGAAAAAAAAACAAGTACCGCTACTTGTGCGCGGCATTTGTTTTTTTCTCCTACTACTTCTCGCACGTTCCGACACACTTTTTTCTGACTAGAGGATTCAGCGTGGAAAAAATGTTGAGATCCAAGAGTGTACGAATATATCACACTACGAGTGCTGAAGCCGCTTAGGAGTGCCGTGTCGATGAGTAGCTGAAAAGTCTTTGAGCTATAATTAGTACAGTAAACGATTATATAAGATGACCGTGTGTTCGTTATGTAGATGTGCATATTAAATAACTCGCATGTATTCACCATGTATCAATATGAACTGTGGTTTCTGTAGCCCAATTCTTTTGTTACCATATTTATGGCGCACCCTGTATAATATGCTTTAGCCACAATCAAGTATTGCGCGGTTTGCTCCATTAAGAAAAGAGTCACGGTCGAAAAAGCGTAAGGCCGAATGCTTTTGAGCGCTACTACAATGGGGTATTTGTTGAAGGGGTACACGACCTTCTTCCATGTTAACGTGCCATAAGTGTAAAGTTGCTACGAATCAAGCCCTTACTAAGTTAACAAATCATTGGTTCTATCATGCACATTAGGGGAAGCTGGGGCCGGAATTCGATTAGTTGAGTGTTCTCCGCCATTCGCCAGAGGTCATGATCTTTCATCATCTCTGGAGGTATAAACTTTTGACTGGTCGAAATTTGAAGCAAGAGAACTTCAATCATCTCAGTATTGCAAAAAAGCCGAAAAGCTATCAGTAACATCTAGATTTTGAGACTTATCTTATATAGCCTGGTGGAGGGATTGCGAGTATTTACGCTCAGGATAAGTGTTGTTGTGCGCTAATCAAAGCAACCCTAATCTTCTCTCTTTGGATGGTCAAAGTTTTATAACATTTATACTTTCTTCGGCGATGACTTTTATTACTGCTGATTAGATAGAATTCCTGTATTGTCCCTACTCATTATCATTATCTGCCCAATTGATGTGACAAGGAAACAGGTCGTGGTAACCATTCAAGATAGACAGATAGAATATAACTTTTACATAGATGAGACAATTGGTGTAGCACTGTATGGGTTTAAGAACGCTCATCTGTAATGTCGTCCAAATCTGCAAAATAACTCGAGGGAGAAAGTTACAGAAGCATTTTCCACTTGTGCGGAATTCCAACGAGCATGTGAATACGTGGGAACCCTATCTGATGCGAAGAGATGGGTAAGCTTCGGACTCACAGACGTTGAACGGTGCTGACTGATATGCTTTCCGCACGTAGTCGGTTCAGAGCTGCTCTGCGGTACCTACTCACCAAACATCGAAGACGGCTTTCAAGAAAGACTTTTAGCTGCCGTTTTCTCATCCCAAGAGGAATTCGCTTCCAATCGGTTGTAGTCCATATACGGCATCTTAGCTTAAAATGGATTTGACCTGTAACAGTAACTCCCTTCAATTGGACGTGCGTAGTTCGAGCAGGCAAATTTCCTCAGCAAGTGAGATAATACCATTTCTGGGCAGAAGACGCCTTTGTTGAGCAATTCCAAAGCGCTCTTATCCATTTTTACCCTAGTCTAAAGGGGAGAAAAGTGTTAGAGGGCATCATTCTCAAGCTGTGAGATGTAATCTACATACGAAACTCACTCTAATTATTCGAAAAATCAAAAATATTATTCAAAAAAAGCACGAAAAAAAACGCGGATTAGCATCTTTTTCTTTTCTTTATAACTGGGCGAGTTTTTGCTTTTTTTTTCGCACATAATGTTATATGGTTCGACTCAGCTCGTCGAGCTCTATAAGTTGGTGAATCAAAATCTGGAAAAGCTCAAATTTCCAGTTGTCGGTCCACCAAAGTTCCTGCGGATACGTCATTAGCAACGACGCTCGCTACAATAATAGTCAGAAAGCCAAACCAAACTAAACTAACCAAAAAGTACACCTTTGCATTCTTCATGTTTTACTGATCATTTTGATACCAGTTTTTTCTAAAATTAACGAGTTTAGTCGTGCACCATTCTTAAACGAGAGCGGTTTTTGAACTGAGAACTAGGAAATGTGAATTGGTCCCTGGTTCCAGTAAATGACATGCCTGTACTTCAGATATAGTACTATAGTTTGCGAATTGTATGCCTGAATTCAAGTGTGAAAGCGATTTTATCGTGTAAACCCTGTTTGCGCCATATTTTAACGCCGAAATTTACTGCTTGTTCAAGTAAGATTTTCGATGTTCAGGAAAAAGTCACGCCTTTTATTGAAAGTATTCAGTATCGTCAAACTCTTTGTGAACAATCACGCTCACGTGTCTGTATCCTCGGGCTTTATGAACAGCTTCCCATCTTCGCCCAAAGCACAGGTAGGAGAATGAATCACATTTTTTTGTTTGAAATAAACATCTGAAAGCCGATACTATTGAAACCGATTTTTGAAAACCTACTCAGTGATATGAAAATCACTCAACGAAATCACTTAGGGCTAACACCTTTAGCACCGAATCTCTATCCTGTTCCGTCAGTCGGCCACCCAATAAGCCATGTGGCTCAGGTGGCTGAGGCAGCATATGGACTGATTGCTTGTTTGCTTTAATACGCGCCATCAATGGAACATTTCTAGAGGTTTGCACTAGTGATTGAATGTGTTCAACACTTACAACTATTTCCAATAAATCTCACTTTGCGGAATAAGAGGTGTAAGTCTCCAGTGAAAACTTCTCACATGACACAGATTTTTTGTAGTGTTTACGAATATTCTTGTGTTTGCAGCAGAATCTCTACAACGTTGAATATTTCTGTTGTTTTCAAGCTCATAAATAACGGATGATAGCGGCTGAATTTGAAAGTGTTGGTTGTAAATCAGTGTGTGACCGCGGCACCATCAGTAGGTAGGCTACTGTCGATGTGCGAGGAAACTTCGCTAATTACTGTAGGAGCCGCTGAGGTCGAGGGACAATTCCTGTGAAAAGACAGTGCAACATCGACTCACAGAATGTATAAGGTGAAAATGATACAGATGCACACTAGAAACACGACCATTACTTCATAAAATAAGATTTGAAAGTTTCACTCAACCCCAGTAGAAAAGAAACATCTTGTTTTACAAAGTAAGGTTCGTTGGAAGTAATTGCATGTGAGAGTTGTTCACATTCAACGCATTGCACTGTTTTGCCGTACAGATGTTTTATGGTAGAGACCGCTTCACTTGGTCGACTTTTCGATCAAATCGTCGTCTTCAGAGGCTGAAAAGAGCTCAAACAACAGTTTGCCACACAAGTAGTGGGCGAGTTTTAACCGCTCTGTAGAGGCTGCTTTACTTCGGGGGAAGTTGTGAAGTTTAAACAACTTGTCATGATCCATGGCAGCACTGAAATGAAGTTTCTGACAATTACAGCTTGATGTAGTTAGCTCTTTGCGCAGTTGGAGCAGGTGAAATCTCGTACACCTCCCACATGCCATTTCCGCAATGGCGATCTCGTGCAACCTCTATTTCCATCTCTTTTGGGAAGCCTAACATCTAGCAAAATAGGCGTACTTTCCCGCTTCCTTCGTCACCGATATGTGCTGTTATACACCAACACTTCCGCTTTCCAACTAAAAAAAAGTACCTCAAAGTTATCGTGAATTGTGCCTTCAAAGAACACTTGGTCGGGTAAGCCCAGATTAGGGGCTGAACTGCTTTCAGATCCTGAAGACGACGATTTGTTCAAAATGTCGACCGAGTAAAGCGGTTTCTATCATATTGCCTATACTGTAAAACAGTGAAAGCGTTGTGCAACATACTCAGGTTTCAAGAAGATCGAACGTATAGGTTACTCCGAGATGTGCACATTAAATTACAGATGCAACTTTCTAAGAATGTTTGATTGATGGCGATCAATCAATATGCTGCTTCGGCCACGAGCCACATGGTTATTTGCTAGGCCCTTTGACGGAATAGGATAGAGAGTCGGTGCTAAAAGTGTTATTCCGATGTGCAATTCGTTGAATGACTTTCGTATCACTGAGTAGCTTTTGAAAACGGGTCTTAACGGTGTAAATTTTCAGTTGTTTACTTTAAACGAAAAGATGCGATTCAGTTTCCTGTGCTTAGGGCGAGATCGGGAGCTATTCATGGAGCCGGAGGATCCAGACCCCATGATAAGCGTAACTTTCTCCTGAATATTGAAAATCTTACTTGAAAAAGCAGGAAATCTTATGTTCGCCGTGAAAATATGCACAAACCGAGTTCACACGACAAAATCGCTTTTACTCTTGAATTCAGGCATACAATTTGCAAGCTATAGGAAAGTACTATTTCTGAAGTACAGTTATATCATTTTCTGGAACCAGAGACCAATTCATACTTGCTACTTCTCAGTTCAAAAACATCTATCGTTCAGAGATGGCGCACGACTAAACTCGTCCGTTTAAAAAAAACTGGGTCAAAGTGATCAATAAAACATGAAGAACGCAAAGGTCTACTTTCTGCTTAGTTTTGGCATATGATAGCTGTTTCACAACTCACTGAATACTTTTAGTAGAGAAAGTACCTTCTGGTTTCTAAACTTAAGGATAAAAACGCAGGATACTTGCTCTGGCGGCTGTTTCAAACTTTAGGCGCAAAATTTAGAAAACTCCCTCGACACTAATTAACTTCATTTTATTCGCCAGTCATTTGTTGCAGGTAGTTTTCTTGAAATCCGCACAATCACTGAAATGAGACTCCTAATATCTTCAAGAGAGCAGAAAAGCGACTCATCATAATTCGTATACAAAGGAAGAGAGATCATCGTAAAAATTTTGTAATTTCACTAAGGAGCGCACAAAAAGCTTCAAAACGATGCAGAGAAGTAGGGTCCTTTCTGGACATCCGAAAATGGTAGAAAGACCGGTGTCTTCGAAAGAGAGGACTATCGAAATAATCTTTTCGTGAATCGGACTTAATTTTGAGTTATCCATCAAAAGGATGACAACGGGTGGACCTATTGAAGTCGTTGGTCAGGCTGATTGTCAGGTAAATGTTTAAGTGCAAATGTAGACGGTATGAGGTCTAAAAACGCAGGATATTGCTGACCCGCTTCAGCGGAGACAAACATCCCTTCGTTCCCTATGGCGAGAGAATTTTCACGGTAGAGCCAATCATAAATAAATAGAACGGTGACGCATTGAGGCCTTGATTCAATTCCCCTTTATGGGACAGCTCAAGGCACCACCAACAAGACGGCTCCACGGTCCATAGAGCGAAGATCGTCTGAGAGGTGTGCCGACGGGAGCTGACCGGCCACATTAGCTCTCAGGAATGGCTATACTGCTTACCATATCATGACCCACTTGGTATCTCTGTTTGGTCTTCAATTGAAAAAGAAATCTGTCGAGTTTCCCATCTCAGCCTGGAGTCCTTAAGCGCAAGACTCAAGAATAAAGTAGCGATATGAGAGGAGTTTTCTAGGACAGGGACCTCTCCGTGCTCTGAGGGTTATTTTAAGATTAAGCAATGATTCGTTGTTGCGTTCAATGTAAGCAAACAAACGTGTGTATAGATTTCATTGTCGTTCCCAGCTTTCAATACATTACGATGAATAAACGCAATAACTCAGGGTCGCCCTGTTTATCGGCTAACCTCCAATACTGGGCCGTCCGCGTACGCGTTTGGAATGCCTTCGCGGTTCTGAATGGAACCTAAAAGCGGGGCGTATCGCAAAACGGGTTCGGTCGTCGCTGTGAGGCTGTCCATTATCTCATTGCCGCAAAAAGAAGCCAGGACGGAACGTTTCTCTAGAAACCTTTTCTAATATTCATCAAGGAGAAGTCAAGGCTACAGATAGTGATGGAATAATGTTGTCAAACAAGCATTCAACAGACATTGCAAGAAGAAGCAAAATGAGTAAATGAGAGATGGAACTACGCCTGTTCGTTCATCGTCCTCCTGGCAATCACTTCACATCGAACGTTATGACTCGACATGCTTACAAAAGAATCTACTCTTCCGAGTTGATGCTCCCGTAACTTGGCTTACAGTGGAGTTTCGCATATTTGGGGTCAGCATTCAAATACATAGTCTACATCTAATCTTGATCAGCTACGGCGACCTGTATCATTCCACCTTAAAAGCACAGTTCACGATTATTTTAGAAGCCAGATAATGACGAAAAATGGAAGATAGGATGGAAAATAGTAGTGCGATGAAGGTGAAGAAACTGCGTGTTTAGAAAAAAGCAAAAGATTTCGAAAAACCGTTAAAAAGGGGGCTGGACGAGAATGGGACCAGAAAAATGGAGAAAAATGGTTGTTTGGACGAGCTATACAATGTGCGTCATTGCGTACGCGTGGGTCTGGTAGGGGCGAGTAGTTGACTATGGTAAGCAAAAATTCATTTACTCATAATCATATGTTAACAAAAACTAGTACCAGCAAAAAGCCACATTTTTTGGCCTCTTGAGGTATATAATCAAGTAAGGGATCGCAGCAGCAAAAAGAATAACAGAGAATAATAGAATAGAAAAAACATCGCTATTCCACTCGGCGATCAGCTGATTATGTGTGGGTCCCAGAGCTAATGGTGCAATCTGTATTTCCTCGACACTCGTCTGACGTGACATTGATCGAGGGGCGGGTAGTTCGAGCGATTCGGGACTCGGGGACTGTGCCCTAGCTGTTGAGTTTTGGGACTCGACAGCGTCCCTCCTGTTACCCTTGGGGGCCGCTGGATCCCTAGAGGGAAAACTCAGAAACCATTTTTATCGCAAACTGTGCCTTTAAAGAGAATCTGTAGTGATAGGACAAAAAGAGAAAAGCCTAAGAGAAATTGAGTCACAAAAACATTGTCACAAAACTTAGTTCAACCTTAGAGTACTTATGCGAGCATAAAGGAATTGGAAAACGAGCTTTCTCCCATCTTGGGAAATGAAGAGCAGTTTGAATGCAGCCATGTGCTTGAAGTCTTACCCATAAAACTATAGTCGAACAACATGTCTTCTTGGTGTTCTTAAACACCTGAGTCATTGTTTCCGGGCGCTCTCTAACAATAATCACCTATATCACCTGTATCCGACTTGTACACGCGATTCACGCAAGTCGAACTGATTGTGAGCCAGTCTTCTGGTCGTGTTCGCTTCCCCATTGTTGACCAAGCATATTCACCGTAGCCGGCCCACCTCTACATATTTGGAACCTCCCAGCGCTTCCTCTGTGACGGAATGAGATCCTATTCGTTACCCGGGAGATCCTTTGGTTCTCTTTCAAACGTGCCACGTGAGCGGGCCATTCTCGGTTACGTTTATATTAGGATTATGTATAACTACTGCGGATTTTTTAAGACAAATTATATTCGAAGTGACCTTATAAATACTGAGCAAAAACATGTTTAAATATTTGTCCTACCCCCATCTACGTCAAGCACTGCTTCCCATTTGCTGAGCAGTCGTTTTCCTAAGGCGGAGAAGTTTCGATTACTGGAAG
Organism: Haemonchus placei; assembly: GCA_900617895.1. Lineage (NCBI taxonomy): Eukaryota > Metazoa > Nematoda > Chromadorea > Rhabditida > Trichostrongylidae > Haemonchus > Haemonchus placei. Next base: position 10,525 of record UZAF01019743.1, on the reverse strand, counting down.
CGATCCACGCCTTGACATCGGCCATTTCGTAAGTTCTGTTCGCTAGCCAATCTTTCAATGAGCGGTTGACGTGATAACCCGAAGGAGTTGGTTGATGAATATGGCTGATTCAAGAGCAGCTCCCATTCCTTACTTTACTTGATTGTTCCATCGACGAAAAGTTTGTTAAGATCGCAAAATAACACTGCCACCTTCCAACCTTTCTCGAAATAGTAGAGAATAACGTGGCGAACTACGGATCTCCTTCGCTAAGGTTCCTCTTTCACTAACGGATCACAGTCGGTTAACGAGGAGGCTACGAGGCTACTAAGGCGTCCGCAGGTGGCGGATAGGGGAGTAATTCGCTGACCAAAAGTTGCCAGCACTTGTCCAGAGACGCAGGTGAATTCAGGGGATGGACTCTCTGATTCTGTTGTGCTGGTCGATATACCTTCTGTTTCTCCCAGGCGTATTCACGCATACGTGTGTGGAGGGTCCGTGGGTGCAGCTGGTATTCTGCCCACCGACTCGACCAAAAGCTTCCATTCGAGCGACTAGGAAATATCTGAGAGGCGATTCGGGGCCTCCTCCAAAAACGAAGCCCTTTGTCCACTCCGGGATAGCCTGGCGAGCCTCCAGAGTCAACCTAGCCCCCACGTCGGAGCCTGGCAAGCTACACGTTGGGTGTCCACCTGCCCAAAACTAATACAAATGGGCCTTAATCCACTGAGCCTGAGGGAGCCCCAATACGGCAGCATTGGGTAAAAAGGCTCGGAAAGGGCTACTACAATCTCAGGGCCAAAACAGGCTGCCCAAAAGGAGAAGAACTAAGATTGGGATCTGTACTTTCAACGCACAGACGCTTGCATCGGAAGCGTGTATGGAAAATCTGATGATACAAGGTAGGAAGATCAAGTACGACGTCGTCGGACTAACAGAAATGAGAAGACATCGCCCGCTACACGCTGTATTTGAGACTGGAGAAAAACTGTTCCCTGGAGCATGCGACAGTAGAGGCGTCGGCGGCGTAGGTGTCCTCGTCAACATGCAATTGGCCATGAACTCGATTCGTACTAGAGCTTAACAACCCGAATCGGACGTTTGCGATTAAAAAGATGTGACTCAACCCAAGCTCTGACAATCTTTGTTGTTTACACACCAATATCGAGCTACGATGAAAAAGAGCTGGATTCGTTCTATATGAACCTAGAGGAACTCTACAGGGAGGGCCATTCTTTCTTCATGGTCATCGTCGGTGACTTCAACGCCAAGATTGGCCCCAAAAGAACGTCTAAAGAGCTTCACATTGGAACTCACGGAATGGAATGGAATGAACAGAGTGAAAGGCTGTCCGAGTTAATCATGTCTGCTCACACCACTCATGGTAACCCAGCTTCAGAAATCCTCTCGATGGACATGGGAGTCACTTGGAGGACAGTTCCATAGTGAAATAGATCACATCATCTTCAATCGAACTGCCGGACTGACGTCACTGTTGTTCCGAAGTTTACACGGGATCGGACCATCGTCTCCTCCGCGCTGCAAGTGAATGGGAAGATTCCGTCACCGACAACATTGACGAAGAATACAACCGGCACGTCGAACATTTCCGCTACAGTGCTATGGAAGCGAGAGTCTACAAATAGCCAAGAGACGGCTCTCTTCGAAAACTTTTTACTGATGCGCCAGTGTGAAATCGCGCGAGCTGCAGTCAATCATCAACAAACGTACGAACTTGCGAAGCTACGCAGAGAAGTGATGAAAGAAGATCTGAAAGAGAGAAGAGCAGCAGTCATGGACGAAGCCGCCGAGGCTGGACAGAGCATTCGCAAAGCCCGACGGAGTTTCGTCAACTGCAAGACCAAGATATCCCCTCCGTCATTCTAACGGAACAGTTACTGCATTTCGAAGAGCAGTGGAGAAGGTCATCTACGACTTCTACCTGGATCTCTTCGACAGCCATGTCCACCTGCCTACTCACCATCTTGAGCAAAATGAATATATTGCTCCAGCGGTTCTCCCTTCTGTACACGTCGATGAAGAATTGTGCGGCACACGGTCCCGATAGGATCAAACCAGAACATCTGAGAAGTCTTCCACTCTGGTGACGCTCTTCTTGCAATACCGTCGAAATGCAAAGTGCCCACCTTGTGGGAAACTAGCAAGACTATGTTGCTGTACTAGAAGGCAGACCCGGCGATATTGGCAATCATCGTCCAATCTGTCTGCTGTTGATAATCTACAAGCTTTTCACACGCGTCATCCTAAACAGGATTGGCATGATATTGGATGGAGGACAAGCGTGCGGAAAAGCAGGGTTTCGGAGAGGGTTCAGTAGAATCGATCACATCCAAACCATTACAAGACTCATTAACCCATTGACGACCATGCACTTTTTCGGCCGCATGGGACCGTGCAGTCCACATGTGGGCAGCAGTTGTATTTTTTGTTTTATTCATCTATATTTCCATTTTTTTTACAAATTTTCTTCTCAAAACATTACATCAGGCCTAAATGAAACTACATGCAGCGTGGTCCTACAAAATCATCAAATTTTGCAATTGTAAAGGTGTTTTTTCGAAAGGGTACATTACCTTGGTGAAATCTTCGTTCGTTAAACAACCTCGAAAAATGAATATACCCTAAAATTCCATAGATAAGAGCGGGTGAGCCTACCGGTGAAAAATAAATTGGAAAAAATCGAAATTGAATGCAGTAACCCCTCTAACTTGATGGATGGGTAAATTAAACCTCGAGGAAGAAGTTAAGAAGAAGCTCCGCCCCCCAACTCAAAACCCGCCCACTTAATAATCAATTCATGTAGAAAAACAGCGATTTTTACGGATCGCTGTTTTTTTATATGAATTGTTTATTGTTGTTTAATTTACCCATCCATCAAGTTAGAGGGGTGACTGCATTCAATTTCGATTTTTTCCAATTCATTTTTCACCGGTAGGCTCACCCGCTCTTATCTATGGGATTTTAGGGTAATTTCAAAAATACGGTCGTCGTTAGCATTTCCGCTGTTATCGACCAAATGCAAAGTTCGTAAAAGTTCCCCTAAACGATTTCTGGTAATGATTGAACTCATGACTATATGATATAATATAATAACTGACTGAATGACCACTAGAACGAATGCCGTTTCTATAATAAAGATCAATAATCACTGAGTGTGGGCATTCTTACCAATCCCATTCGAAGGAACATTCCGAAAAACTTATAATTCCTCTTATGAACATCAGAAAATGATCATTCTGGATCATGAAGTCCACATGTGGGCTGCAGTCGCGAAAGGACGGAAAGCGCGCTGATCCCTCGCGGCGCTTTTTTTGAAAACATGGTCGTCAATGGGTTAAAGTATCGCGAGAACAAATCGCCGTTATGTCTTACATTCATCGATTTGAAGAAGGCCTTTGATACCGTCGAGACAGAAGCGGTAGTTGAAGCCCTGAAAAACAAGGGTGTTCCTACTCGATATGGAAAATGCTTCGCGAGCTCTACAACAACCTCACAGTCAGGATCTCACCATCCTATAAAGAAGTTATTATATTATATCATCAACGTGAAGAGGTAGGAGAGCTCGACAGGGTGATATCATCTCGATCAAACTTTTCAGTGCCGCTCTCGAGAACACCCTGCATCAATGGAATGGGAAGGCATAGGAGTGAAGGTCGACGGTCGCTAGTTACATCATCTCCGCTTGCAGACGATATCATGCTTATAACAGCGAACATCGAGCTGCGGAAATGCTGGCCGAGTGGGACAGTGCTTGTAGAAAAATCGGCTTACAACTGTACCAAACTAACCAGGGAAGGGTCCCAAGTCGAAGTGGCCATTTGAAATAAGACCTACACTGCTGGACGTGTTTTTGGATGCTGAGTTCAAATCTGCTTTCCAAATTTGCCGAGCGTTTCTGTGAACGGAGTAATGAGGTGGTTTCAGGGAGCTTAACATAAGAGAACTTAAATTGCATGGATGCGCATTTTTTCTCAACGGCGGCTTGGTGTGGTGGTAAGCGTACGCTTCATGTGCGGGATACTAGGGTTTGGGTTTTGTGGAGGAAGGAATTTGTGCTTTATATAGAATTTTTCCCTTAAGGACTAGAAAATGCTCTCGCTGTGGTTTTCTCACGTTTTATGACCTTTTCATGCTTTTGCTGATATTTATTCACATAAAGTAATACTTCAGTTCTACTCGCATGCCAGTTCACTCTATGTGCACAGTAGAATAACTTTTGCCACTTGGATGACCAAATATGATACTCTACACGAAATGGTTGTAACAAAGAATCTCTCACAATGGGAGCAAGGGATGAAAAAGAACTCGGTCACAGCCCATTGCTTCGCAGTTGCTGACCCCAAATCAGAAGGGAAACAGAATTGTGTAGCGTCCCCAAATCACCCCGGTGAGAATTCAAGTAGCCGGCGCCATACC
>UZAF01019742.1:7434-21922 GCA_900617895.1 Haemonchus placei | reverse complement strand
TGGGTCATTTGGCACTACACCACTTCGCCTATTAGAGACAGTGAAGAAGTGTAGACACAGCAAACCTATGTTTTGATCCTGCTCAACAGTGAAATGACGTCGGCCGACCCTATCCATGTAATATGAGACAGAGAACGGTACTTCCAGAAGCGTTCGAATCCGGGATACCTAAAAAAGTGTTCGATTAAAGAATGATTATGATCTTTTGAGCCGAGTTGGTCCTTCATCAAGTTGAATATATACTGGTGTTAAGAAGTAATACTCAATGATAATCTATTAAATGAAGTCAAAAATGAGTTTTACAAGGAAGATTTGATTGGTCTGGGAAGGTATCACTCCATGACTGTGATAGTGCGCTACTTAGAGCTCACAGTCAATGCATGATCCGAATCTTGAGTTGACACCTACACCACAAGACCTCCCCATGTACCCACCTCGATTACCTACCTACTCAAATTAAATTTTTTTTACCTCTTATACGATCCCTACAAAGCTTAATTTGTGCTGAAAGGTTCATCAATTATTCAGTAAAAAGGCAGACCTCAATTGGGTTGTTGATCGATTTCGTAGAGGGAAGAGCTCGAAATTGGTACAGGATTTCTTCAGTATGATTTCCAAGACATGCAGCATCGCCTTGTTTACAAGATTTCAGACAGGAGTATCCATCCTGTACATTGCTAAACAACTAAGTTACATTTGGGAGACATATATTTGTACAGGAATACAAGACATCAGACAGAGTGACCCCATTCGGTATTAGTGGCCATTTAGCCTAGACCCAGGGCGATGATTCGCCTCTTTTCTTCGTATTACCCTAGGGGTCTGGTCGTTGGGCTTTCGCAGTGACTTATTGAAAGCATAAAAAATTCAGAAAAATAAATCCATAGAAAAATTGGTCCCTTCTCCGTATGGATATATGGTCATACAGTCATACTAGTCGTCAGAAAATAAAAGTTTATTTTGTCACGTACTACACCCCTCCTCACACGACATAACATGCCTTAAACGAAGAATTCTGGTCTCCGAAAGGATGTTGAGAAAAATGCTCTACCACGCTAGGATTGCATAAAAGACGAGGCTGAATAAATGAAGCTTTTTGAAGTCTTCTGGCGTTGACAAATCCCGTTTGAGGTATGCGCCCCACATTCGACTTCCATTCAGAACAGGACAAGCCTTATACCAATTACCGACACCGGAAGGACAGAAGGCTTGGTTGGTCTAAGCGGACATCGATGCGGGATTCGGACTCACGACCATCAGTGTGCGATAGTGATTGACTTTCCACCTCAACTACCCCTTCCATGCAACTTTTGTCGTCACATTCTCGTCCAACCCCTGATTATACTACTTTTTTGAAGCCTTACACTTTTTAAATACGCCAATTTCCGCGTTTTTCCACCACCTTTGCACCGCTTTGAACTATCGCTTCCTTTCATCGTCGAAAACCGTGTGGCTACCCCAAAATTATCGTGAACTGAGCCTTCAAAATATTCGAGCGAGCACCCAAGCGTTTTTCATCATTAAAACTCTCAAATAAGTACAGCAATTTATTATCAAAACTTCTAGCGGCTCTGATTACTTTGCAACCATCGTTATCACAGATACAAAAAACAACAAATAAACTATAATAGAATTAACGAGATCATGCTGTAACATATAGTTAATACCATATCATATTAAAAGAAACACGTATAATTCCTGGAAAAAAGCGACATGTTCTGAAGCGAGGTTCATATGTCCTCACCAGCTGTCATGAAAGTTTTCTCAACAGCCTTACCCTAACGGGACCCTACAAGGGTTCTAAAAGAACCAAAAATCTGCTAAATAAACCAAAAATATCTAGGAAAAAGGAGCCTGCAGCCATGTAGGTGCCCCGCGGTACCACCTTCAGAGCATGGGTCTGTTTTATGAACCTCCCTCCAATACACGAAAGGCCAATCGCTGGCAAAATCGCGATCCAATCAACTTAGGACTTGTTAGTTATAATTATAGATACTTATGAAATCCACCCGAATGGCGTTTATGTGGGGCAACATGCACTATCAAATTGGCAATATATTTCCCGGTGAACTGGGATCTCTTCGTGAGCCTCAGAATAAGCTCCAGTTCAATGGTTTGCGGTCCATCCAATGTATCTCGAACAGCGATCACTGCTGAATTTCGATCTCGTCCTTTTTGTAGGAGAAAGTTCTGGCGGATTGCCAAAAGTACAGCTGGTGATTCTGAAAAAAGTTAGTTCGGTTAGCACAAACTGATTAGTGAGGGAGTTAATCTGTTAGACGTTTATGGGGATCGTACCCGGAATAGCCCGTTTAAGATTGAGCTCGAACTGGACGATTGAGTCATTGTGAGCAGGGCCTTTGATGGTGAACAGGGTGATCGTTGGGCGATGCGAAGTGATGGCAATCCCTTTGGGAATTGCGATGTACTGCCAAGTAATATGTACCGGGTAACGAGCTTTACACGAAGCATCACTCAAACCAGCGCAAACCGAACGAAGACGATTACAACGGCTGAAATATTAGACTTGGAGGCACTGCAGAGCACACTGTAGTCAACTCAACCGTGCACTGTAACCAAGCTTTGATTTGAATTACTGTAAAGTAGATACCGTACTTTTTATAGTTACTGTCGTGGACATAATTCTCTGGGCATACAATATGATGACATTTGTAGTGACCAAGAGTGTTGACACAGATTCGATCATGTCCCTGACATTCGCCCAGGGCACATTCATCGATATCTGAAGATGAACATTAATCATAAGCCTCCTGAAATCTTTCCACTGATTCGGAATAAGCCATGACACCACATGGTTCTGAGAGTGTCCCTTGCCGTTTGCATGTTCTGTTGGGACCTTAAAGGCACACTACGACTTCCAACTAGTGTTACCCTGTAGCCCACGGAATACAAAGGACTTGTCAGGAATCTCGATAGATTGGAAATATTTAGACTATTTCAATTGTAAATATCCAGAAGAAAATTGATACTCACCCACACATGTTCGTCCATCCGGTTGAATTTTGTATCCAGGTGGACACTTACAGAGGTATGAGCCTTTGGTGTTTATGCATCCTCCCATACACAAATCATTATCTGAAATGACAAGAACTCTTCAGTGAAAACGGAAATATGTAAAAATGACATATACAACATAATGAACAAATAACAATAAATAAAATTATACATAATGAAATGTTGGGTCAATAGAGGTTGACTAACTAAAGCAATTCTTGAGAGTTAATCCAATGAATAGTCGATAGAGTAAAATATCAAGGAAAAACAGTAAATTCAGCTAGTACAACAGTGCTTTTTGCTTAATTTCATCTATATAGTGATTAATTGGTGTTCTTCGATTACCATTCGAAAAATGAAAGTGAAGGGCTGTCAGAAAGTTTGAACAGGGATCAAATCTCTACCAGATTTTGATCCCTTATCAAATCTACCCTACTGACTATCCATCTTAGAAGCTATTTCAACTAAATGCGAACCATTCAACCTCTTTCGAGCAGCATTTTTGAAGGTTCTTCTCTTTTCTAGAGGAATGATTAGACCAATAAATGAGGGATCCTGCTAAATTCATCCTTACAGTTGTTAAATACCAGCTGTGAAGCATGTTGGGCATTGTAGAACTTTTTTGGGCAAGGCGATAAAAATTCATCGTTTTTGCTTTTTTGCGTAATTATGTTAAAAGCTTTCACTTTCTAACAAACCAGCACCAGCCCAAAGTTTGCATTCGTCGATATCAACGCAGGTCTTTCCATCAGTTCCTGAAATTTTTGCCATAAATATTCCATTAATTTATCAATTAGCAATATTTAAGAACTATTCGCAGCAGGTCCTACCGACTGTATACCCTCGATTGCAAATGCACTGGTATGATCCGGGAATGTTGATACATTTCTGTTCACAGTCGGCTTCTCCAGTTTCACATTCGTTGATATCTGAAAACGTTCATTCGATCGTTTGTAGAAGGATTCCTAACAGCTTAATGCTTTACAGGTCAGATCTCCACATGAAAATCCTTCAAGAACTTTTTTTTATATATACGGCAATATTACCCATACGACAGACGAAGTGTACGAGTAGGGAGTATTGCTATATTAAGAGATGGTCACAGCTGAGCCAACGGATGTCGATTCTGTAGGGGCATTACATAGCAGTGGTGTAACGTCAAAGTGTATTCCGGTACGCCTCCACTCGTTTACCCTTCCTCTAAACGTACGAGTTGACATGCCGTGGATAGTCGTGGTCGATCATACGCTGAGATACTAGGAAATGATAGGATTTATGACTGATAATATCACTGACACAAATGGGAGATTTGTTTTCTACGTTTTCTGAGCTCACTTGCACAAACTGTGACTGCAAAAAAGAGGCATCAGCTTGGATTTCATGACGGAATCTTTCGATTCCTCCCATAAGTGATGGATTGTTGACCAACGATACTACTCCTACTAAATTACGGTACATACTACTTCAAAAGCATGTTTGTTTCTCATGAAGTGAGAGAAAAAAACGAAAATGAAGTTTTAAAGTGATGTTTCAGAACCTTTTCTTCGCATGATTACAACGTTAGATGAAAACGTCACGAGCAGAAAAACCAGGATGGAAAAAGCGCACCAAAATTGTTGCCAACGACACATCAATAGTTAAGAGGGCGTGAAGATACATATGAAAATTGGACAGCTGTACGCTGAACTTTCTGTTGTACCCAGAGATATTTCAGAGGCATTAAAATGAGCGCGATCATGGGAATAGCACATGGTTAGTTCGCAGATACTAGTGCCTTGACAAAAGATTTCAGGGGGTTATCTAAATGAGGGAAGACAAAATATTTTGCTACTGGTGAGACTAGCAAAGCGACCTTTATAATAGTGAGCTGCTAAATCCCAAGACAAGCATCGATGAACACCCACTGCAAAAGGGCGTGCCCAAACAGCCCACGGGTTCATCTGACCACAGATCCTCACCTTTTCTGTAATCATTTGATCAGCACGAAGTCCATGCAGATTGCATCAACATAAAGCGTCATAAGGTAACAAAAACCAATAGTGTTCTCTGTCCTTCATCTTTGTTTTCGAAAAGGTCTGTCTAGCTGTTCAAACAGTTGCAAAAAAAGTGAGGATCGAGCTCTCTCTTGTAGATCAGGTGCATATCGATGCTATCATTCGATATTAGCCTTCAATATAAAAGGCGTGCTAAACTAGAACCAGCACCAATTCAATATTTCGCTTTCCTTAATCTTCATATCCCTGTGATACTTATCAAAGCTTTCATTTCGGTCACCCTGCTCTGTAGGTTTATTGTATCTCTATGGTCGCACTCGTTCTAGTCCTTAAGGCATCTCTGTACACAACGGAACTTCACCTTAGTCCTGTTCAACTTTCAGATGTATCTTCACGCCCTTCTAGCAGTTGCTGTGTCGTTGGCATCATTTCTGGTGCGTTTTTTTTNTTTTTTTTCAGACGGAAGACTTTATTCTAAATATATCATGTGTATGAAAGGAAGGGTAGGGGCAGAGCTAGGGTAGTGACAAGTGGCGACTATCTCACAGGGAAGTCGTGGGTTCGAATCCGATCGATATCCGCCTAGGCCAACCAAACCTTCGGTTGGCCTAGGCAGATATCGATCACGACTTCCTTGTGAGATATCGTTTGGCGGTGGTATCAGACTCGTCCGGGAGGATAAAAGCACTGACTTGCACATCGACTGGCCACCACAAATCATTTCATAGGCCACATACGCATTCAATACGCCACTTTGATTCTGAATGGAAGTCAAATGCTTGGGCGCATCTCTCAGACGGGATCGATTGACACCACAAAACTTCATCCTTTATCCTCTATGAAAGGGAGGCTCAGAATGCTAGGGTCTTGGTTAAACTAGGCCTTCCAGCATCTCGAAAATTGTCGTGGTTCACCCTCCATAACTATGCTCTGAGACACGGAAATTCAGTGAAATATGAATCCATCAAATGGAAAAGGAAAGAAGTAGTATACACGACGGGCTTGTACTTTGCTGCTAAAAAATCATCTGACAAAGTGAAGAGTTTACATAACTAGATTAGAGTGTTGCGAAAAATTTCCTATGTATTTCAGGATTTCAACGTGGTGCATGGTGCGACGCTTGCCGGATACGGAGCAAACCCTTACGCAGGACCTGGAGGATCTCCTTTTGGAGGACAAAGTGGAAGTCCGTTTGGAGGACCTGAAGGATATTACGGAGGACAAAGACGGGGTCAGTACGGAGGATCTGCTGGGCCTTACCAAGGACGAGGAGGAAATTCTTACGGAGCACCCGGCGGGCCCTACTACGGAGGACAAGGAAGAGGTTCGTATGGAGGACGTGGAGGATTTTACGGAGGACAAGGAGGTTATCCTTATGGAGGACCTGGAGGACCATTCCCAAGCGGGCCAGGAGGAAATTCGTTTGGAGGACAAGGGCAATATCCTTTCGGAGGGCAAGGAGGAAATCCGTACGGGGGATTCGGAAATAGTCCTTATGGAGGCTTTGGAGGAAATACGTACGGAGGAGCCGGCGGATATCCGCGTGGTGGACCCGGAGGTTCTTTTGGAAGATCTGGTGGATGGAAATAAGCAGATATATCAGAAAAGCTTCACGAGATTTTTTATTATTAGTAAAAATTCTTGAGTATCAATAATAAAAGTGTTTGATACGTGGTCGAAGAGATTTATTCCACAAACTGCTATTTGGCGAGTCTCGCGCTGATTTAAAGATTTCAGCACCTATGCGCGACTACCCATGTCAGGTGTTTCGGGTGTTGTGGCAAAATGGTCAACGCGTGACAAACTGTGAGGGTAGTTTCTAGGCAAGGATAACAAATCCAGCAGCGCAGTCATTTCGTGGGGCGTTCCATCTTCTGTACCCGCTCGATAGCAGAACGCTAATGGAAAAAAGAGTGGTCAGAGCGTATCCTCGAAAGTTCTAACTGAAAACTTAGGCTAAATCGCATGGCCTTGCGTGAGCACTTCGATTTCCATCACCAACTTTGTTGGCAAAACCAAAAAGTTCCACAGAATCACATCTCCGCGAGGTCGAATGTCACTACCTGACATGTACGTCAAAAACCTATGGGAAGTAAGATCAAAGCCTATGGAGTCAAACTAAAATTTTACCCTGAACAATTACACTATCGCCTACCTCTTCTATTTCGGCTTATCATCAGCACTGTTCAGTTTATCTAAAAATACTGCTGACTCCTGGACAAACCTTCGCATCGTCTTCCATCTTCAGCCAACTTGTATCCCTTGTTGCATTTGCAAATGAATGATCCAATTGTATTTACACATTCAGCCGAAAAATCGCAAACGTGGCCCGAAAACTTCTCACATTCGTCCACATCCTCGCAACGTTTTGTCTGTAAGCGATTACATTTGTTTCATATATTTATTCCCCATTCATTCAGTTGTGTCGGTTTGTATGACTCTTATTTTCTCCCTCAAAATGATGTGCAAGCTGTCAATTCAGTTAAAAGGCACACTTCACAATAAAGATTGTTTCTGAGAAATACCCTCCTGATGACTCTGTGGTGTTCCAGTATACCGAGGATCGCGCTATAGATCGATAAATGGCCCAGATGGATTGTTATAAGGGCTCAGAGATTGTGTCTGTTGAATGCCACACCCATAGGGGACGAGTTTCAACGGCGTTGTAGAAGCTGCACTATTTCAATCAAATTCCATGGTGGAGGTTCGAACAACTTGTCATGTCCCATGGCTACAGCGCAACAGAGTTAAAGACAATTTTGACTTGATGTAGTCAGCTCTTTGCGCAATCGCAACAACTGAAATCTCGTCCATATACCCCTTCAATGCCATTTTCGTCGTGGTAATCTCGTCCAACCTCTATTTCCCTTCCTCCGAGGAACCTTATTTTCTGCAAAATCGGATAATTTTCTCGCTCTCTTCACTATCGATGCATTATTCCCAACCAATACTTCCGCTTTTCGACTCAAACTTATCGTTAACTGTGCATTCAAAAGTAATCTACCTAGAAGAAGGAAGAGGCAAGTCTTTTGTTAGTCCGTTCATGGAAAACGAAGTTGGCAATAAGTGGGTGAGCAGAATCATTATGGAATCCCCTACCTCCTACGCTTCATAGCGTGGTTGCCTTTTTTAAGAAATGCACTTTTCAGTGGGTTTTGCTAACATTACTGTGTTCTCTGACGATTTAGTAATATTTTTAAATCGTTAGCTAATTTAATAAATGACAGACCTTTTCATTAAATTCGTATCCAGCATTACAACGGCATTTATAGCTGCCAAGCAGGTTTATACACAATAATCCATCACAAATCGTCTTGTTTGAACATTCATTGATATCTGAAATTGGGATCGATCTGCTACACTCTTATATCTATAGCTTCCCTACCAAAAGGACCCTTTGCCTACGCGGGCGGTTGGAAGAGAACGAATGCAAGGTTCGAGACGGAAATTGAACCAGAACCCAGAAACCGATATCGATCGCATCAATTTTTAAGGGGAAGCCTTTTTATGACTTTTCATGGGGGAGGGGGGAGCTCCACAATGGGTTGTAACATTTCGCAACGGGAGCACAACGCTGCCCAGGGATCCCAATTCAGTAAATAGCGAGCTAAGGCAGAAATGAAAGAAAGTTTGGAAAAATCACACAGAGCTTAACGACTGCATCCAACAGAGTCATGACAATGTAGTGATGAGCCTAGGGATGGCCCCGCAATGTTTCCCTTGCGCTGCTGTGAGCATCGAAGGCTACAGTGAAGGTACGCCCCGTCAATCCACCCATTATTTTCCTACTAAAGAAAGAGCTAGTTTTGAGTTAAGCGGAAAGCTGTATACATCACGCAAGACCCGACTGACATATGGACTTCAGAATCTCTCTTTTAACTACATCTGGAGCATCTTCCGAGTGAGAATATACCCTTCATTTCAAGCACTCGCCCTGACAGTCGGTTCAGGCAGTCGCTAATGCCGTGCCACATGAGGGTACAACTAGCTAGGATCTGCTGCGCGTAGTGAGCAGTGAGACAGGATTAGTAGAACACTCAAGCATTGAGAATTTTTCCAACTCGAACGTACAATCGCCCTTTACGTATTGAATCGGCGACACAAATGGTTGTAGAATAATTACCAGAGAAAATACAATCAAGTTCAGAACACTGAATAATCGAGGAACCAATGCGTGACCACCATCTTGGCTGCAGTACGAGAACCGAAATCGTCTTACCGTCACAGAATCCGGTGTTCGGGTTAAATTCGTAACCGGGTGAACATATGTTGTTCCTTAGTTGACAACGGAAAGAACCAACTGTGTTCACACATTCCTCTGTAGGAAGACAACGATCTGGGTCAGCACATTCGTCATAATCTGAATTCGATTAATTTGTATCGAAGTGACGGTCATGAATTCGGCTTACCAAGGCACATTCCATTGGATGGATAATATCCCTGTGGGCATTCGATACTTGTGCATTCACCAGTCACTGGGTTCTGCAGCTCACCTTCCGCACATTTCTTCAGATCACATCTGAAAGTAGCGATTAACTGGAAGACTGTGATGGCAGTGAAGCACAGCAATCAGCATCAGCAATGATCTCGCTCTCTCGATTAAATAAGGCCAAAGTGATCGTATGAGGGCAGAGAAAGGACACCACAACTAATTTTTCAGAAAATGATCGTTGATGACGTGAGTATATTGGTACGCCATTGATTCATCAATGGAAAAAAGGTCAATTCTCCATGAAACGTTATGGAAACCTATGTAAATCGACAGCCTGAAATGCTGGCCAAAAAAAGAAAGTAAGTCGTCTTGTTTTCTAACTAATTTATGAAACAGTGTGATGTGATGAAGCTAAATAAAGTAAAAGCAAAGGTAACGATAGTAAAGTTTAAGTGGCAGTGACGCAATAATTCAGATAAAAGGATAAAGGACTGAATTTCCGGAAGTCAATCCCGTCTGAGGGATGCGGCTCGCATTCGATTCCCATTTAGAATCGTTGGGGCGGAATGAATGCCTGTGTGGCCCCTACCCTGAAATGTGATGGCAAGTCGATGTACAAGTCAGTGCTTTTATCCTCCCAGACGTTCGCCATTATTGAAGCGATCCCGGAAGGATGAAAGGTTTGGTTGGCTCAGGCGGATAGCGATCCAGTGTTTGAACCTGTGATCGTGAGTATGAGATATTGCGTCACTTATCACTACACTACATCTCGCTAAGAATTCGAATAAAGCCGGAGAAGAAACAAAAACTTATAGTGGAGGTGAAGTACAATGTTTGGTTGCTCTAGCACTTAACCTACTATGGGTGGATCTATTTTATGACCATTTCTAAGCAGATAATAGTGAAGGTACAATAAGTAGCGTCTTACTCGGCCATAAGCTCATTTCGATTAGACTAAAATAGTGGAAAATCGCTTCTCTCTAATGATAAGATGCTATAACACTACAACAAAGGAAAGCTGGATCCGAAAAATTAAAAGCGATACTTATAATCCATAGCTTTTGTTGGAAGACAAGTGGGAAGGGTAGAATATTTGTTGCGCACGTCGAGCACTACAGCTATGTGGCAAGAAGCAACTCCTGACCTAACGACACACTTGCGATAATGAAAAATGTACACAATGCATATTGAACATTGTACAAATTATATGATTATAATTACAAACAATTGCTTATGATTGATTAATGGATAAACAGAAAAACGGTACCTATAACTTCCTTGAGTATTGCGACATTGATAAAGCGGACCACAATCATGAGCACCGAGGGTGCATTCATCCACGTCTGTAAGGATCTTGTTTTAGGTCGAATATTCGAAGAAAAATTTGTCACAAAATGTTATGCATGCAGTTAAGTCACAGCAAGCCATCGCAAACCAAGGCACTCCTCGGTCTCTGAGTCCATGGCGTATCCGGTACCACATGAAAGTGTTCGAATGCATTTGAATGATCCTGGTAGATTCAGACATCGTTGAGATTCCAGGCAATCATCCATCAACAAAAGACATTCATCAATGTCTGAAAGTTGCGATTAGTTGCACTCACACAACATATTAGAAGTTAGTAGGTCAAATAGGACATCGATTGAAAACAACTTAGTTTATAGTTTATCAAGAGTGTTATGAAATTGGCGTCATGAATTAGTCGCAAATAACAACAACGTGGAAGAAAACAAAGTGGGCTTTGTGTCCATAAAATGGAGGCTATGGTCCGATAGATGAGAATTTCACTTATTGCCTGTACACTCAGCAGGATTGAAGACAGCCCATCTGGTCTTTGAAAGTACACCACTACCAGGTCACCGTGAATCGAGAATGCATTCTTTACTTCTTCCTTGTCCCGATGGACTTTGGTCACAAATGACCTGCTGGTTACCAGTATTGGAGCTTTTAGAGTGCAGCGATGAACGCTAAGCGCGGAGCGTTGCTGGCCAGTTCATGTCAACGCTGGACAGCGATCGTTAGTGTCCGCGCCGCAGTCAACGACATTCGCGTTGAAGCATGTTATGCCAAGTGTTGGAGCATGCTTTGCTGAGAAAATAATATGCTCCAACGCAAAGACTGTCATTGGCGGCGCGGACGCTGATGAACGATGTCCAACGTTGTCAGGGGTGGTTAGCAACGCTCTGAGCTCAACGCTCATCGCTGTACTCTGAAAGCACTGTGTGGACGGGAAGGAAAGAGGATCACAACGCCAGGCGGCTCTATGTGATCCCGAAACAATGACCCTTACCGTGGCACCATCTTTCGTATTTTACCAGCAATAGAAGACCGATATTTGTGATATACAAATCTATAGAGACCTTCTTCACTTTCACTTATTTTCATCATTTTTTNTTTTTTGCCATATTCATTGTTATGGGAAGTTATGGTTATGCCAAGGGCGGTTGACAAGAGCACTTTACAGAGCGGTTATCTGAAGAGGAAGTGAAAGCACACCGGTGGAACCCAAATGGCTTGGATGAAAAGCATAAACTTCAACATTCCAGGTTAGAATTAGTAACGAGACGTGTAGGTCGCATGCACCAAACCGTTCACTCACCCACACATTTGTCATCACCCTCTGGTTGCCATCCAGGTGGGCATATAAGCTTTATTGTCTTCAGAATAACAGAATCAGGATATCGAATAGTCTCGATGAGTGGCTCATTTCCGATTACTCTGAGAAGCTTTTCCTTTGTATCATTTCCGTATTTTTTCATAATCTCTTTGATTCGTTTCCATCGGTTTTCATCAATCGCGGAACGAGGCAACCGTCTATGATGACAGTCAGAGCTGCCATCAGTACTGGCGCAATCTTCTCGTCCAGATTCGCAAGTAGAAGTAGACGAACGACACTCATCGCGATCTTCCCACAAAATAGATTTTTTTGTTCAAGATTAACAAAATTGAGTTAGTTTCCCAGACTAGATATTTAAATAGAATAAAGTCATTAAGGTCGCAGTTAACGATAGAGAATAAAGCTGTTAAAGGCACAGTTAACGACAGCAATAGACCCCAGAATTTCCAACCGGGACAACTCATAGCTCGCATGAATGCCATAGGAGGTGCTGTTGGGTTAAAAACGGTCTGGCTAGGGCGCAATGGGGACTATGACATGCGTGGCCGTGTTTTAACGGCGTTGCAGATGCAGCACCATTCACAATTGGAGCGCATTTGCTGAAAATTCAAACAACTGACCATGACCGATGGCTACAGTGGAAGGTGGCAATTTTGCCTACTGTCACCAATTGACGTACAATCGCACCCAATTCACAACACGCTACTTCCGTCGTCGTCGTAATCTCATGCTGCCCCCAACTTCGCTACATTTGAAAAGCCTTATATCTCTGAAGTCTACTGATTTTTGTGCTTTCTTCTCCTCCAATGCGCTATTCCGCACAATCACCTCGCGATGTCACTTAGGCTTGTTCTCTTAAAATTCGTGAACTGTGCCTTTAAAATAAAATATGCTTTATTAAGAAACCAAATTGATATTTAACGGAATAAGGAATAAGGTAATCGGGTGGAAATGTATTATAGTTGGGGGGGGGGGGCACCTCTCTTTTCCCACATGGAAGCTATACCACAGAAGAGTGGCCGACTTCGCCAGCCCATAATGGTGCCTAGGAAAGAGGGTACGTCCCTAGAGAAGAACGCATTACTTTTTTTTCCATCTAAGCCTTAGAAGGGAGGAAGCAGTAGGGTAAGCGAACAACTCGAACCCCATCCCAGCTTCTCGTATGAAGTAATCCTTTCACCCATTCCTTTGCTCCTCCGCTTCTGGCTGGCACAAGTAAAACCATGCTCTCTCAGTCAAATCGTCTCTAAGCACAGGTTGAGTCGGTAACCACTCCTTTCCTACGCTCTAACGTTGGATGATGGGTAGGGCAGAAGACCCTTCTCCCTCGCCCTTCCCCCAACTACATTTTCAGCGATCGTCTAACTAAATGCCATGATGAACTCACCGACACAGCTCTGACCATCCGGGCCTAGATCGTACCCAGGTCTGCACGTGCATTCAACGCTTTCTCCTCCTCTGTAAAAAAATTTTTTTATTTGTTACGTAATATTATCATTCATTTTGGGAAGTCGAACACTGGATTACGGTAGGTGTATAGTGACCTGACGACTTATTTCTTAGATTCTTCGGTAATGACAACCGATTTCTGGGTGGGGAACTCGCACCCAAGCGGTAAGTCGCTTCCGCCGCACCCGCCGCGTTTCGGGACGGGGCGCGAAGTGTGGAAGTGAAATTTGAATTCCCAGTGGAAGATGACTTTGATTGCCGCAAATTCCCACGGTCGCGTGCGCGGCTGCCATCGTTAGAACCGGTTTCAAAGGATCCCTATTCCCGCAGAAAGGACGGCTCTAATTATTTCTCAAGAGAATAGACTTAGCGAGGCCCTTTCCTTACGACGGATTTTCAACTTTCTATCAGAAAAACATTTATAGTTCGAAACGGATGAGCTCACCGATCATTGCAAAAATGTTCGCATTTCGAATGAGCGCATCGATCACCCAGATAGACGGCGTTGTTTTCAGAGACTGCAAAGTTTGGTCGACCTAACGAAGAAAACCACCGAGTGACCGGTGTAGTGATCACTGTAAACCCTACACAAAAAATGAGCCAGTCAAACCAGTTGATATCGGAATTGTCTGAGTGAATTCGAATGTTCCCTGACAGCAACGTGAGAAAGCCCTCAAACATGCAGCCGAAAATCCTGTAGGTGGAATGCAGGGTTGATTTTTTGCCAAAAGTTCGTTAGCCAGTAGACAGCATTCGCAACATTCCTGCAATAGGAGAACTGACTGGCAATCGAAATAGGATCAGACTTTGTATATTGAACATAACCTTCTGAAATTTTTAGATTTCAGTAAAAAAAAAGCTTAATTCTTGAGAATATGTATGATCAAATACCTTCTAGCGAAACGAGGAACAAGAACTTTGGACTAGCTTCATTGCAATTCAGGCGCAAGAGTAACGATTTGTTACTATTCCGCAAGATTC
>UZAF01019741.1:0-21923 GCA_900617895.1 Haemonchus placei | reverse complement strand
TCGTAGTTCTGGAAATACTTAAGCTCAGTGTGACTTCGATTCATTGCTCGTAGAACGGCCCAAGGGTTAATTGGATTATTACAGTTTCATACCACTTTTAACATTCGAACTGCTTTCGGAGCAAATCCTTCAAATTTGTTTTTGGCTTGTTCCTTAGCAATAATAGACCTGAAAAACTTGTTCGTCGCACCTGTACATAGATATGATGGATGTATTACTCAGGCACTACGACCAAGCGATACTCATTGTGCTTATCAACAAACATCTGCCTTATTTCGTCGGTTATGCCATTGTCAGATGTGGGGCAAAACGCTGCTAAAAAAGTTTGTAACAACCCAAATCTCAAGTTCAAAACATTGATGAGTGCGCACCTTCCAGGCATGATGGCGTTAAAAGCACTTGAATGTTGTGTTTGGAGGAAGCTATACTTGTCACCATAAATAAAAACTCACCAAGATAACAATCTAAGAAGGTATTTGCATACCTCGTGACGGATGCGAATGTTCACAGGCACCCAAATAACGCTTTCATAGCTATTTCCGAACCACTTTCTATGGATATCATAGGCACTGGCAGCTGTTATAATTTTACTTCACAGTTCTTCAAAATTTAGTACTAGCACAAAGGAGGAAAATCGAAGATGTGCCATTTGAACGCCCAAATTCGCATTCAAATCGCACATCATCGATTTTTACTGGAATTGTGTTCTACTTTCCGAGAATATTTCTAAGCAGTCAGAAGGTCCTACTTTCTATAGAGAATATTCTATATATAGAAGTAGGATAAACTGAGTATATACTCTACTATATGATAGCTTTTAGTCATATCGTTCTTGCATAAATTAGGCATGGTTGAATGGGTGTTATGGTTACTTCATCGATGGATTTTGTATGACTCCTCTTGTAAGGTGAGCTTAGCTTTATCTGCAGGCACTGGACATGTAGAAGGTAATCATAGCTATTGTCCCGCCTATATTCCGCGGTATATAAGGACGGCAGATCGCTCTGAGAATCAGCCATTTGTTTCTCCCTTCTATTTTTTACTGTATATATAGTGTAAATCGAACCATAAGGGTTCAATTACCTAAGTTTGAGGTATCTACCCACCCATAAAACCACCTATACATTGTGCATTAGACCTGAACGAACGAATTCGAGCGATCAAAATGCCAATGCTAGGAATCGATAAGGATTTGTTACCGAGGATCAATCAAGGAGTCGTTGCCCAGGTGTGGTCGAGGAACGAACCCACCGGAACGTGCTGATAATGGACGAAAGCGAGGAACTAAGTGTCACGGACGTGAACGGTGCCCAAGAAAATGTAGGCGCAGTCCCCATGCATTCCAGACTAGATGCGCGGCCGTGATAACCCGAGCATATTGAACGTCAGTATAAAAATGGACAGAGCATCAGAAAGCATCCTCCTCCTTCTCTTTAATTCTTAGGAGCATCTTCATCTTTCTGTCTATGATTCTAGAGCACTGTACGTAAACTATTAGAGCACCCTGCCATCTTCCTTAGCATTGGGATTAACCATTGAACCATTTACTCATATTTTCGAAAAACTTTATTTGTATAACTCCACACGAGGTTTACAATACCTTAATGGCTTACGTTTCGGTGAAACCACCTTCGTCGGAGCCCAAAAGGATGGAATCAATTCATGAGATTACCCGATCAAACATCTCCACCCCCCACAATATCTTCGAAACCAACTTGATCATCCTACAATTCTAGGTGGATAAAAAGTACCGTACCTTCCTATTGAGCAGAACCGGCCCTCTTGAGCGATGTGGACTGGGTGTCTCGAGTTCAAAATT
Organism: Haemonchus placei; assembly: GCA_900617895.1. NCBI lineage: Eukaryota > Metazoa > Nematoda > Chromadorea > Rhabditida > Trichostrongylidae > Haemonchus > Haemonchus placei. Next base: position 20,104 of record UZAF01019741.1, on the reverse strand, counting down.
CACAGTGAAAGGCTAGCCTTATATAGAGGGTGAGTTCGCGCGTGATTGACNGCGTGATTGACACTCATTCCCCCTTCCGGTTCATTTTGGATCCGTGACCCGGATCCAAAATGCCTCTAGGGTCTTCCTCGCGGCTGTTTGTGCCTCATGCGCCAAGACCTCGACCGTGACCCCGAAGTCGTCTCCATTATGATCTCCATCTCCATCTTTAGAGCATTCTATCATTTAACCTTTTTCGACTGTTGTGCTTTAATGGTATTGTGCTTTAATTCACTTATGCTCACATTGTGCTTTAATTTAGCCTTGGTCTCGTTATTGTTGTAGGGCCACCCGGTTAACACCGGGCTTCCCTCCTTCTTGTAAGAAATTTGCTATGCGTAAACAACACTTCGGATTCTCCTCTTTCTTTGGAAGTTTTACACCCTCAATACTAGCTCCGAATAAGGAGCGAGTGTTTCTGTAAGCCATCTTCGCTGTGTCCGGATAGAACATCGTATAATATCATAAAGGCGATTATTCAGAGAAAAAAAGACAGATGGGCTAAAGATGCATACCTCCGTGAAGTTTCCGTGCGATTGGAATACTTTGAACGCGCTAGGGCCAAATTGTCAATTTTCGCCCGCCCCCTTTGGGTGGAGTCGGTCCTACTGCCCGCTATAACTGTTCACATCCTGCCGCATGTACTCCTTCAAAATTTGAACTTTCTAGGCTCACGGGGACAGGAGTTATGAGTTTTTGATAAACTCCGCCTCCTTTGGGCGGAGTCCCGTCCTGCCGCCCACTGTAACTGTCCACATCCTGCCGCATGTATTACCTCAAAATTTGAACTTTCTAGGCCCACGGGGACAGGAGTTGTTGAATTCTGCCCAAACCTCGCCCATTGTGGGCGGAGTCTGGTTCGCTACCCTTTATGAGTGTTTTCATCCCACCGCCAGTACTCCTTCCAACTTTGAAATTATGGGCCCATGAGAAAAAGTAATGATCTTCCGCTCGAACAACATTGGGAACACTTATGGTGGTTGGCAAGACCGGATCCCGTCCCCTATGGGCGGAGTCCGGTCTAACCACCCACCATCAGTGTTCCCGTCCTGCCCTTAGTACTCCTACCAAGTTTGAACTTTCTAGGTCCACGGGGACAGACATTATGAATTTCCGGTCAGACACACACGCATACGAATACGCACACAGAACAAACACACAAACACACCAACAGACACACTTAGCCGATTATGTAAGTAGGATTGTTTTTCATTAGTTTAATACAATATTACCCAAGTTTGAGTGTACCACTGACCAGGCGCATTCAAGTGGCGCATCGGTCTTTGCTATGGAGTGGTCAAGGGACGAACCTACTGAAACGTACTGATATTGGACGAAAGCGAAGACCTAAAAGAGTGAGTAAAACGCGTTCCCTCGCACACTGTCTTGTCTTGCATGCTGATGGTGGGCGTCGTGCATCATCAACGGAGTAAACGCACCACTACGGACCGAAGTGGCCTACGTACAAGGCTAACATGGCTACTACATTGCCCACTAAGCAGGGACTACTAATGAAAGCGTTGAACAGGCTCAATAGACAACAAGAACTGGGCAACGATTATTCTGCAACCTCCCTCGGAGGAGCGCGAGCGATGACTAATGTGAGAACAGAGCAGGAGGAAAGGCTCGGAAGGTGAAGGCCATCCTGGAATTGGAAACGCTCAGTAATGACGACGCTTTGGGATGCTACAGCTATCACAAATGTGATCAGTCCATAAATAAAATAGTAATTTTGTTTTTGTCTATGATTGTTCCCTTCCCTTGTCTATGATTGTTCCCTATAGCCGTTCGATTGTTTTTTCCGGAGGGTCAGAATTCCAATAAATGCGTTAAGTTCGCTCATGCTTGGTTTCACATGATCACGCCAGTTGATGTTTTCATTTCATAATTCACTGCTCAGCTTTTGGCGAAGTCATTCACTCAATGTCGTCATTTCAAGAGATCGTCAATATACAAAGGAGAGCATAAAAGATGCCCGATGAGCTCGGTGCTCATGCTGCATGCGAATAATGAGGCGCAAAGGTGCATTTCTTCTTACTGTCTTCATTCATAGTTTTCGCTTAGTATCTGATCCTTCCTTTCTCCCATTTCACTTATTTTTAATCCATTGTTGTTCTGGATTATAGATAGACAATGTTCGCCTGCTTGACGCACCTCACAGAGAAACAAATCAAATGGAGACTCCTACAAGCTTTTCCTATCTTTTATGAACACATTTTGCTAGGGCTGATTACACAAAAGTGAGGTCAATAAGACTTGTCTATTCCGCGTGACAGTTAACACTCAATTTGTGGTGCATCGGGCGGGGCGTGACCTTGCATCCGATTGACTTTATAAAGAAAGACGTGAAGCTTCTTCCTCAACCGAATGCAGAATCGATGATAAAGACGAGCCCTATCTCCCTCACTTGGACAGAGCAAGGGTGGAAACTCAGATAGAACCGGAAAAAAACACTACAATCATTTCGAGCTCTTACGCAAAGGTATTGGACCGCCTGGCAGCAGTCGTACCTTACAGTTCTCCGAGAAACCCATGACCGCCGCTTTGACCGGAAACCCGGATGTGTGAAGATCCCCCCTGCCTTAAAAGTGTCATTGTTTACGGACCCTTGTCAAAACGCTATCAATAGAAAAAGGCAAGGATCTCAAAGCTTATCCCAGCGGCGATGGGGCTGTGCAGGAAGTGGAAGTCACTTGTGCAAGACGAGTCCTGAGATGCCCAGTGAGCCAGGTGATTCTCCTAGAGATGGAGGAAATATCGCGGACACCGCGATCATTGCAGCTTCTGATGCGCCGTGCTCGCAGTTCCGATGCGCTTCTCAAAACATAGCAGAAGAATGTGCGATATCAAAGAAGCTCATCTCTCCAGAACATAGCGAGCCGAATATAAGGAGGAAAGGAAAGCAGTGCGCTTCTCTTCTTTACTCCCGTCACTTTGCCTCACTGTACGCCTTAATCCTTTTCTTCACTTCTATCACTTCGCCCCATTGTGCGCCTTCATCTTTTCTTCACCTTCGTCTGTTCCGCCTTATGCGCCTTAGTTTAGAATGCTAATAATTGGCTGATTGTTATTTATGTCAGTGCCTTGCTCCTCATATGTCATGGTTGTTGTTACTTGTTGATTGTTCACCTGTGTTGTTAAAAGGGTTTAATTGCCCGAATTAGAGGGATAAATATCCGTGCGCCAGTGTGTAGTTCTGTACCGGCGAACGAGTTGCGCGTAGACAATATTTTTATGGTGCATCGGCCATTATCGGACTTGGACCGACGAGTATACTGTCGTTTTTTGCTTTTTGATTTGTGAATTTGACTTCTGTGCGCCAAGGGTTGCTCGCGAGCACCCTTTTTCTCCGTCTCCTACTCTCAATTCAGAAATTTTCGGTGACAGATTTTTTTCCAAAGCGCTCTCTTTTACCTCTTCTCGAGAATAACTGAGATTAGAGACAACAAAACATTTTAAAAGCTTGCCTCATAGTATTGCTCATCACCTACTTTCTTCCACTCATCGTCTTTTTCTATATATTACGTTGTCCTGCTCATTTAAACCCACCGAACCGATTAAATTTTACATCTTATTTATGAGAAAAAATGGTGGGTCCAACATCATTGCGATCACAGAAAGCTCTTCTTACACGCTATCGCAACCACCTTGTAGGTCTGATCAATAGAAGTAAAAAACTCATTTCAATTGACTATTCCTCTCTTTTACGAGACATTTCCTTTCGCAGCAAATTGAGTCATTGCGGCTGCCAAACTTGTAAGTGAAGCACTCTCTAACTTTACTGAGACGGTCGACTCATTAATCGACTCACTATCAGAAGAACAAGAAGCGCAGGCGCAAGAATATGTGAATAAGGCCCATCTAGCCATGGAACAAGCGCAAACTCTTGCCATCGAATTGGAAGCGAAACGAGAAAGCGCTCGCCATCATGATATTGGCACAACTACCAACGAAACGGTAGAGATAGCAAAACTGAAACTCCCAGCTATACCTGTACCAGTTTTTACTGGAAAGGGTTGGGAATTTCAAAACTTTTGGACCCTTTTTGCAGCCAACGTACATAACCAACCATTGACGCCGCTTCAAAAGTTCAATTATCTGATCAGTGCGCTTCGCGGTGAGGTACGTGAGTCAGTGCGCAGATCCACAGTAACCGAGGCCAATTACGAACATGCGCTCACCTTCTTACGCACGAAATACAGTGATGAGTCACACCTTATCAGTGATCTACAAGCGCGCCTCGAAAGTGCAAAAGCGCCGAAAGCGACGCTTGCGGAACAGCGCCAACTTCTTGAAAACATCATACCAATCGTGACTAAGCTAGAAGAAAAGGGGGTTTTGCTGAATGGATCGTTTCTTGCGCACAAAATACTGTCCAAGTTTACGGTCAATATCCAGTGCAGGGTTTTAGAACGGCGTATGGCACTACCAAACCAAGAGAAAATCAGGACGATGCGCGATATTCTCACTGATATAAATAATATTATAGAGACGGAAGAGCGCATAAATCACATAGTACAAGGGAGCAATCGTCCTAAGTATATAAAACCACAGGACGTTCGGTTACGAACAACAAACCGCGCAACAGTTCAGCCTATCCTGTTTATTTTGTGGCAGCAGTAATCACAGAGCAGTGAATTGCTCAAAATACGCCACCTTGGAAGAAAGAGGAAAGTTTTTCCGAGAGAACAACAAGTATCTCAATTGCGGAGTAGCCGGACATTTTGCTAAGGAGTGCACCAAGGAATGGTGCAAATTGTGTGCTGGGAAGAAGCACCCTCATACTTCATGCGCACAACGCGCGAAACCGAAATCTAATACAGTACCGTATCCTGCAACCCCCAGAAAGGAACACCAGGCTACGACATCTGAACAAACCACGTCTCCTCGAAAACCTCCAAGGAATGGAGGAAAGACGAGATACACAAAAGCAGCAGATGCGCGTGCACACACGGTGGATACCGAGTCATGCGCAATACTAGATTATAGCACCGAGGCGAAGAACGATGACAGCCAAGGAGCAACAACTGTCCTTTCAACGGTGAAAGACAGTGACAGGAACACATTAACCAAAGGGAAAGGCCCCATGAAACCAACGTTTGGTTACTAACAGGAGTCGCCCAAGTAAGGGACTCCCATCGCAACCTTTGGAGAGACGTGGAATTATTGCTAGACACAGGGGCAGACCAGTCCTTTATCAGTAGCGGCATAGCAAACGAACTAGGTCTAACTTGCACTACATATAGTGATTTCAACATCTACTCTTTTGGCACGAGTGAACCAAGTACGACAACGTGCGGAATCACAAAATTAGACATGTTGGATGCGTAAGGCAACAAGCATGAACTGCACTTGCACACAGCACCGGCGGTAACTATGGGAGGAAAAACAGCGCACTTGAGCACAGAAGATTTGAAATTCATTGCGCAATGTCAAATCAACCTGTCTAAGACGAATTGTGATAATACATCTAAACCTCGAATCCTCTTAGGATGTGACCAATTATGGGTAATTCTGGATGTGCCCTACCCGCTCTATCAATTGCCCTCAGGTTTGCAACTCATCCCTTCGAAATTAGCTATCTATTAACAAGACAACAAAACATTTCCGAAAAGATGTGCGAAGTGCCATCAGGATCGGAAATACATTCGTTCAATACCCTCACAAATTTTGGCGACGAATTAGAACGATGGGACAAATACTGGATGTTGGACTCAGCCGGGATATGCGAGTTCACGGGAACAACGTGTAACGAAAAAGAAGCAACCAACAAAGTGGTCGCAAAATATTTCGAAGTTACAATACAGAGGCGCAAGTATGGCTACTACGTTCGACTTCCATACAAGGAAAATCACCCTCCGTTACCATCAAACAGAGCAATCGCGCAGAAACGCTACACTCAGTTATCCACTTACACAAGAAGACACCTTCACTCTTAAGAGATTATGATAGAACTTTCGTCGAGCAAGAGAACAAAGGGAGCATTGAAACAGTCTCAGATCCTTTGGTCAAAACGGGATCAGTACTCCATTACATTCCACGTCAACCAGTGATCACCCCTCATAAGCAAACCACTAAACTACGCATCGTGTTCGAACTATTCAGCGTCACCTAAGAAATGCGGTAGTGGATAGCATGCGATCAAGAAAGATTCATGAGATGCGCTTTTGTGGCGCCGCCGGAGAACACTACTCCGATTCATGCACCGAAGTGGTCACNGATCCTTTGGTCAAAACGGGATCAGTACTCCATTACATTCCACGTCAACCAGTGATCACCCCTCATAAGCAAACCACTAAACTACGCATCGTGTTCGATGCATCTGCGCACTTCAAGGATAACTCATCTTTAAACGACGTCTGACCAAGGCCCACTGATATTACCAGAACTATATGCAATGCTGCTGCGCTTTCACATCTCAAAATACGTCGCCGTCGTCATGTCGAAAAGGCTTTCTTGCAAGTCCACCTTCTTGAATTGGATAGGGACGCCACAATGATCTTATGGGTTAAATAGCTTGATGCGCCAATCATTGAGGATAACATCAAGGTTTTGCGCTTCACCCGAGATACAATCGGACTCAATGTCTCACCATATCTACTCGGGGGAACTATTCAGCGTCACCTAAGAAATGCGGTAGTGGATAGCGCGCGAACAAGAAAGATTCATGAGATGCGCTTTTGTGGCGCCGCCGGAGAACACTACTCCGATTCATGCACCGAAGTGGTCACCGCAAGAGATCAACGTGATTCCGTAGTTGCGCATGTTCGGTGTATGTGTTTGGAGAGATCTGTGCTCAAGACGAGACATGTAGCAAGTACTAACCAAATGTTATCATTGTCGTGGGCAAGGACACCATTCAGCACTTTGCACGTTTCCCGAACACAGTGATGACGACAGATCGCGTATTGAAAGAGCCCGTAGAGCGCGCTGGGATGTCTCGACACTTTATGTCATTTACGCCATGAGTGGTCCTTCCTCCAAGACCTGCTATAACATAGGAGTCGCGCGCCGGAATGTCGCGGAATCACCGCGATCATTGCAGCTTCTGATGCGCCGCGCTCGTAGTTTCAAAACACTTCTCACAATATAGCGCCGTGCTCGCAGCTTCGATGCGCTTCTCAAAACATAGCAGAAGAGTGTGCGTTATCAAGGAAACTCATCTCTCCAGAACATAGCGAGCCGAATATAAGGGGGAAAGGAGAGCTGTGCGCATCTCTTCTTTATTCCCGTCACTTTACGTCACTGTACGTCTTAATCCTTTTCTTCACTTCTATCACTTCGCCGCATTGTGCGCCTTCATCTTTTCTTCACCTTCGCCGGTTCGCTGCCTTATGCGCCTTAGTTTAGAATGCTAATAATTGGCTGATTGTTATTTATGTCAGTGCCTTGCTCCTCATATGTCATGGTTGTTGTTACTTGTTGATTGTTTACCTGTGTTGTTAAAAAGGTTTGATTACCCAAGTTTGAGGGATAAATATCTGTGCGCCAGTGTGTGGTTCTGTACCAACGAACAAGTTGCGCGTAGACAATTTTTGGGAAATGGTACCGACAAAAATCCGCCGCATGCAACTCAGCAAAAAGCACCGCCAAGCACCAACCGCAGATACAGTCTTCAGGAATCAGGAAGCCAGAGTCGCCAATTTGGCCGGAAAGATATGTGCCTCAGAAAAATATGTGTAAAAATATGTGCCTGCCTCAGAAAGGTGGTCAGGAAGTCCGTCCAGAAAAAAGAAGTTAATGTGGTCAAAGGCTGTTAGGCTTCGGTGATGACGACGATCATCAGCTCGGCAAGGATTGTACCAAAAAAAAGATCCATGGGAAGATGGTCCGAAAAAGGACTAAGTCACTCTCAAAAAGGACGAGGTGAACGAACTAAAAAAGGATCAGGTGTACACTGAAGGTGAAAGAGAAATAACGATGGTTGTTGTCGCAGATTGAGGATCTCGAAGGAGCGCTGTACTGCAAGTGTAACGCCTCGCGAAGAGCATCAGCCCTCGACAACAGTATGAAGGAAAAAGACGCCTTCCTTCACTGCTCCTTTTGCGACCAAAAATGATAGTATTACTGCTCTAACTTCATGAAAGTTGAAAAGTTGAAGAAGAGAAAAGACAATTTCGTGTCGAAACTGACTCGAAACACTCTACTCTGTGGATCGCTGAAGATTCTCCCACCACAGCGCTCTGTGCACGGGTCCAGGGAAGTTCGAAAGAGACAAGGACGATTGTAAAGGTTCTCCAGTTGGCAAAGTTAAAGAACGATACAGAGGACTGTCGCATTGACGCTGGCTGCTAGTATCACAACTGTAATCACTTCATAGATAAAATAGTACTGTTAAGAAAAGAATCCATTGGAACGTGCTGATATTGGACGGACCTAAGTAAGTGAGTAAAGCGCGTTTTCTTGCACACTGTCTTGTCAGTGCATGCTGATGGTGGGAGTCGTGCATCACTAACTCAGTGAACGCACCACTATGGACCGAAGTGACCTACGTACAAGGCTAACATGGCTACTCCCCTGTCCACTAGGCAGGGACTACTAACGAAGGCGTTGAAAAGGCTCAGTAGTCAATAAGGACCGAATAACGGCTATTCTGCAACCTCCCTCGGAGGAGCACGAGCGGAGGACTCATGTGAGAACGAAGCGGAGAAGTTTCGGAAAGAGAGGGCCATTCTGGGATTGGAATCGCTCAGTACTAACGATGCTTTGGGACGCTACAGCTATCACAAATGTGATATTCCATAAAGGTAATAGTGATTTCGTCTTTACCTATGGTTGTTCTCTACTGTCGTTCGATTATTTTTCCGCAGGTTTAGAATTCCATTTAATGTGATGAGACCGATGCTCGGTTTCATGATCACACCAGTTGATATTTTCATTTCATTGTCTACTGCTTAGCTTTTGGCGCAGTCATTCACTCAATGTTGTTTTTTCGAGAGATCGTCAACATAGAAAGGAGGGCATAAAGAGTGTTTGATGTGTTCGGTGATTATGGTGCATATGAAGGACTGGACGTAAAAGTGCATTTCTTCTTATTTTAATCACTCATATTTTTCAGCATAGTATGTAATCCTTCCTTGATCTCATTTCACTTATTCTTCATCCCTTCCTATTTTTTTAAACATACTTTGCTCGATTTAATTACCGAAGTTCGAGGTCAATAAAATCTGTCTATCCCGCGTGGTAGTCGGCACTCGATTTAATAACAGCAGTGCTGCCGACAGCTTGGCGCCTGACACCCCATCGTTGGAGGATATTCTCAAAGAGTTCAACTCGAACGTCGAAAGAGCCGCAGGTGTCCTGGGTTACGAATAGACAGTGCTGACCTCTTTTGAGTGCCTCATAGAGGACCTCGATCAAGTGGAGACTCCTACACACTTTTCAGAAATTCCGCAGACGAAACTACCACCGATGTTATTCCCATATCTAGCCGCGGCAAGTGGAAATAGGACTGCGGAGCTTTCAAGCACTTTGTGGATTCTAAAGAGCGGGTAGCACCAAGAGAAACTTTTTAAAGAGTTGTCATCAATTGTATCTCAACTCCAACTGAAACCACAAAACGTTGACGATTGCTCTTCGCAAGATCAACCTCCCAGAAAGTTATAAGAAGTAGAGCGACGTCACTTCTTACGGATGAAAGAACAGCGGTCACCAAACGACAACTAGAACACTGAACTGCGAAGGAATGCATTAGTACGTAGCCCAAAATCGTCACCCGAATTGGAAAAAAATATGATCCACAACCTGCAAAAGAGCCCGCAATAGACAGGAGGCATAGCCGTATGCAGGGAAAAATCGTCTCAGCTTTCGAACGGAAACCTCTTCCTTCTGCTGTGATAAAAATGATCGTGCAGCAATGACTGCAACGTACCGGAAAACAAATGACCTTCATGCGGAAACGGAGTCTATGTCTCAATTGTGGCTCTGCAAGTGATGGCAGTGCAATGCGAAGGAGGATCATGCAGAGTGTGTAAAAACCACTGTCACCATACCTCTCTCAGCAAGCAACTCCCTTTTGCGACAAAGAGACCATCCATAGACCTCGAACCAAAAAACCACTCCGACATCGAATAAAGTTACTTCTAAGCAAAGTGGTCAGAACTCCGAAACTGGTCTAAGACGGCATTCTTGTATCAGAGCCTCAACAAACCTTCGATGATATACCAAACGCAGCTGCTTTCGTCAACCATCAGCGAATCATAGCAGAGATCCACATTCTCGTAGGACAAGCGCACGTTTTAAGCCTACAAGATCCATGTATTGTTTAGAACCTATCCATGTATTGTTCGACGCTGGAGCTGATCGTTCAATTATCTGTACTGAGCCCCGAACGCAAGTGTGGGATTCTTTTTGAAAATCTCACCGAATAACGGTTATGAAAATCGAGCCTGTCACAGAACCAGTACTTAGACGTAGCCTCAGCGACGGGGTTATTCTTGTGCGACAACAATATCCGCCTCTCTATAAATAAGGATACTTTAGAGCTCAGACCCTAAGAACTACTACAAGTGCTACTCCAGTAATTGTAGATGCGAATCTATACGCGTTCTTCAAAAGAGGCCCCGCGAGGCGAAGGCATGGGGAATCGTGCTCCTAACACTTCTCGTGATGGAGAATCATAGTGGCGAGATTCCCGAAACATAACAAAGATCCCGACGATTTTCTATGAAACCTCAACTACATCTCTACCTGTCGCATGGAAATAATCCACTTTTTTCGCATATTTAACTTAGTTTCGCATATTTAGCCATGGAGCCATGGATAAGCCGAAGACGTCATCCGCAACAGCTGAGAAAAGCACAAGTGTCGCTTCACTATCTGTGCCAAGACCAACCCCACAGTCCAAACCAACAGTGCCGCTGAAACGACCGAATCCTACAAAGATGCCAGCGGCAACGGTCGGATCCAAACCCGCCCACACGCCCAAGCACGAGAGAAAAGACACGTCAACGCCTTCATCATTGCTGTCATCATGGACGGAAGAAGTCTTTCCGCCAATTAGAAAAAAGGTCGCACTTTCGGAACAGTGCTAAAAGAACTTCTTTTCAGGAAAGTCGTATCATGCAACCAGCCACCATGTAAAGTCGACCAGTTAGTTGCCGCCGTTATCGTCTCTTCATCCGAGAAAATCAAGTAGTACCTAATGCGTTTCGAACAACTATATACAAGCTCATCAACAACGGAGCTAAAAATATCTATCGAAGCTAAATTAAACTTGCTGAAGATGAAAATGGACGCGATCACGAACCGTCTTGATCAAGTTGAACAAAACATGAAGGGAACCGCATCTGCTTCTGCATTTCAGAAAGATTCGGCGTTACCCGGTGAGTAAATCATTCGATTGAAAGGGAACGACAAGAATGCAAAGAAAGGAGCTGATGGACAAGGAATATCGATTATCTGAAACAGAGGAGATCAAGCCTACAAACAAGATAGGACCGAGTTGAGAGAGTTGGGAAAATTGGAGTGAAGGCTTGAGCGAGAAGAAATTATGCGATGTTGTCAGAGAAGTCTTACCAGGGAAGGGTTTCAACTTCCCATGGAACTTCGAATGGGACCTAGATATAGCGGTGGGGCTCGGAAAGTTATTAACATATATGGAAAATGAAACTGCAAAATGAGTCTACCAACAAAGGTGTGGGCGTTTAAAGCTTGCATGCTCAAAGCATGGAGAAGTAGCGCCACTTGATAAGCGCAGCTGCCCGCAAAGGCCACAAGGATCATCGTGGCGTTGTGGCAATGCTCTCCCTCACCGAATGAGCAATTTGGGTTTGCTCTCCGTTGTCGCTTTCGCTTTTGCTGAACGTGCCTTCATCCGAATGGAAGCTCCTGAACCGTTTTTTCTTACTAACTCAAGTCAGCGCTTTGTTTCAGCTCTCTCGAGCACCTATCTATCACCTATCATCGCACTTACTAAAAAATTACTTGAAGTGGAGGGGGAAACCCGAATCACTTAGAACGGATAAACGTGAAAAAAGTGAAATGAGTGAAGCAGATATGTTGTCCACAAAATGCGAACCTTATATGTACATGCTGTCTCTCTACAGTCGTAAATAAAACGCACAATCGATTTGTGTCCAAAAAAGATACACTTTTTCTTTGCCTATTTTTGGGTTGTTTCATCGATATTGAGTTTTCTCGCGTGTCCAAGACTACTTCACATTGGGTGTGGGTATGTGTGTTTTAGTGTTGAAAATGAAAGAACGCTACAGATATGACTTGAAAAATTTTGAATAAGTGCGGCGATAGGTGACAGTTTGGTGATCGCAATGATAGCTGAAACAAAGCGCTAACTCAAATCAGTTAGCAAAAACGGCTGAGGAGCATTTATTCGGATGAAAGCACGCTTTGCAAAAGCGAAAAGGACAACGGGGAGCAAACCCTCATCGCTCACGTGGAGAGGGAGAGCACTGCCAGACTCCACGGTGACCTTTGTAGCCAATGGCAACTGCGCTTATCAACTGGCACTATCTCTTCATGCTTTAAGCAAGCAAACTTCGAACGCCCACACCATTGTTGGTAGACTCTTTTTGCAGTTTTAATTTCCATATTTCTTAATAACTTTCCAAACTCTATCGATATACTTAGGTCTCTACTCAAAGTTCCATGGGAAATGGAAACCCTTTGGTTAGCCAATAGAGCATGTGAGGCTTCAGGAGAAGCCAGAAGGAGTTGTGATTCTCGCGCGGGCCAGGACGCACACCGATGGCAGGCGGAACGACACAGTTCGGTGAGGTGGAGGGACCAACAGCTCAGAAGACCACAGTAAAGGGCTACGTACAAAAGTGATTGGCATTCATTTTCTCGACCAGGAGTATAGAGAATACTCTCTATGATTACATTTAGTCATATCGCATCTGTAAAGTTAGGGATGGTTGGTTGGGTGTTACGGTTTTTTTGATAGATTTTGTATAGCTCATCTTGTAAGTTGAGTCTAACGTTATCTACAAGCTGATCGGACATGCCGGAGAAGGTGGGTCTGACATCTTCTCCCGAACGGCGTGTTGCGCTCGCCGCACGCGATCGCGCGCCATGAAGGAAAGATTTGAATTCCTAATGGAAGGATACGGAGAGTCGCCGAAGAACCACTGCCGCAAGCCAAAGGAATTGGCTGCTTTCATAGTCCGCCGTTCGGCGAGCCGGCGGACTATGAAAGCAGCTATTCGGCGACTCTCCGTATCCTTCCATTTGGTATTCAAATCTTCAGGGAGAAGTTCCGTTACTCGGCAAAGGTAGTGTAGCTATTATCCCCCAATAACCCGCCATATACAGTGACGCTCAAAGGTCTTCGGTCAAATGCTCCCTCAGCCGCTTTTTTCAGCCGTAACTCCTTTCCTACTGGATTTAATCATGCGAAATTTAGATATGTGTAGCATGATTGCATTGCGAATATTTACTACTATTAACCTACAACCTAATCATGTTCCACATATCTCAAAGAGCTTAAAATCAAAATCAACTGGAAATACGGAGGATGACCCTTTTGGAACTCTTTTCCTTTTTGCCATGTCTAAATTGTACGAGCGCTAATGCCGAGAATATTAGAGGAGAAAAACGCACATAGGATCCGAATAACTGCAGACGTTACTAACATTGCTTTTAGCGAAGTCTGCTACCGCAATAAACACCTTGCCCTTAGTTAAGTGAATATCGCTGCTTTGCAGTCAAATAGTGTTGGATAGTGTGAAATATGCTTTAGATAAACATATCAAAATTTCGCGTGATTTGCTTCAGTAAGAAAAAAGTTATGAACGAAAAAACGTAAAAGCGTCTGGCCAAAGACTTTTGAGCGCTGCTGTATAAGGACGGCGCATTGCTCCGAGAGTCAGCCACCCAAGTTCAAGGGTGTCCACTCACTGAACCGTGTGTACACTTCACCCTACTAACGTTCGGATTCAAAGTTCAAACAGTAGTGCATGCTGCCTTTGCGAAGGCATTAATGATTTTGAATAAGGCTGAATCCATGAAGCAAACAGGATGCCGGATCAGGTAGGTTTCGAACAAATTACTACATTTAGCTCGCCTGGTTGGCACGCAGTGATCTCAACAGGGAGCCGCTCTCGCTCCAGATGTGACATAGAGGCAGTGTCCACACAACACTGCGAATGTCCATTGGCAGATTTGGGTGCAGTAGCGGTGCAGCTACCCGAAATGAATGCGTAGTAAAGAGATGAGAAGTATCGAACTAGTAACGATCGGTAAACCAAAATAAAAAAACACATTTTCTCATCAGCGAGACAACAAAAAGCAAGAAATTCTTCATTTCAAACACGATAAAACATCTGCAATATGATGAGTAACGTATAAANCATCCCAAAAAGCCATTTTTAATGAGAGAATTCTACACGGAAGGAATATCGCGTAGTCTTTCAGAAGTACCTGTTTTCTCTGTTGATGAATATACACATACATAAAAATCCTACAAACAGTATGAGCCGATTTGATTTTGCGAGTTCAACTATCTAAAAAACTATGCATCTACCAGGTCCTACTATTATACTATTAAATCATGCCAGAGACTGTTATGGCATTGCGTCAACGCCCATCATCAATGTCCAATGTGATACCTAGCAGATTAATAATAACGGTCCAGCATTCGAGCAGAACATGGCCTCAATTCGAAGAAAAAAGTTCAGCACACGAGAAGTGAGTTACATATGAGTAATTTGTATAGGAAATCAGTAATCGATGAAAAAAATAGAAGGAAAACTTCCTATTCAGGAAGGAAATGTTGCGAGAATGCGAATAGCATAAAATTGAATTCCTCAGTCAGAAAAGTGGCTCGGCCAGAGGTTTGTAAGTCCGTGAACGAAAATCAAAAACACACATGTTTCATGGGAAAAACGCGAAAAGAAACGATTGTAGATCACATGGGTCGATCCATTTTCGCAAAATATATAGACCAATATCTGAAAAATCCTCATATCGGGAAAGTTACGCAATGACCGAGAAATTTCAAAAATTTGCCAAGTGTTTGCATAACTGGTGAGCGGTGCAGTACAATTATCGGAGCCGGTCGCTGGCTCCGATCCTAGCTTTAGTCACGACAAATTCCCTTTACTGGAAGGGGTACTGCCCGCTCCACTTGTAAACATTGCAATTCAGGCATTCCTGTATCAGAGGGATAATGTGAACCTTGCTCAAATTGTACGTAGCAACTCGTGCTTCATACATAAGATTAAGCTCTTCGAGCAGTTTCCGAAATTTTGGGCGCCCAATCGCCCAAAATTTCGGAAACTGCTCGAAGAGCTTAATCTTGTTTAAGTTCATATAAAACGCAGTTACATCGAATGACTCTACCACGCAGTTTCCTTGGAGCTTACAGGAACGTAGGCGATCAAGAAACTCGTAAGTGTTGGGCAGGTGTGTCCGAACAGATCGGAGGGGTTGACCAAACGTTTTATGAAGAAACCATAGAACATGGTCTGTTGGCTCTTTTAAACTACTGATGATAGTCCCATTATTTCGAAAGCACTAGCACTCGCTGAGCATTCACCTCCAACAAACAATTTATGTGTCTCCTTATAGTGTGTCACAGGGATTATCATCGACCATATACCATAATAAAAATACAAATATTTCCAACAGCGCCAACTATCTACATTAGATTTGAAACCAGCGGAAAAGCACTTCATGAGTAGCAAAAACATTCCTACGCTTTTTTCCTACTACTTACGACGCTATAAGTTATCCTTGTTAAAACTATAACATCCTATCTATTGAACCTATACTTACCATACATATATCACGCGCTCGCATTCGTCTGCCTGTTTGTCCCAAAACTCGATATTACCCAAAGAAACATCTGAGGATCAGGTTTGGAATGGGCATAGGGTAAGACTGACAGAGAACATGTGACCTGGTAGAGTTCAACCAGAGGGGGCGGGATGCGCCGAAGCTGGGCGGTGCCATGGTGAAACTTCTCAATTTGATCTCACAATAGTCGAGACTCCGGAGGAAAATGAGGAAAGGGAAGGAATGAGTCAACGAATGATATGAACGAGACGCATCGGTTGTGGGCAGAGCGTTCTTGTAGTGGGCTGTACCTGAGTTCAGAACCAGACTCAGTGAAGGCTTGGAGGCCAGAAAAAAGGGAGGGAGCAAAGCCTTATGCGTGCTGGGCATGCATAAATTCAGCGAGCCTCCGCGTGCGATCAGCGGGGCACGCGTTCAATCACCTTGCTCGACCAAAAGTCTTTCAAGGCCACTCTCTAAATCGTGTACTGCGGGCTGGTTCATTTTTGAGTGGAATTTGAGGCAAAGCAGTCTCATGTATATGTGGCCAATCGTTTCCAAGACAAAACGGAAAGAACTATTTCTAGAAAATCTGCAAATAGCAGACCCTGAGGTCATCTATTTTCATTTAATGGTGTTCACTTTACTGCATGATTTTTAGATAATCCTAAAGAAAAAAAGAATAAAAAAGGCTCACACGATGTTAAAAACAAGAAATGACAGCGGGAACATGATCATTGAGCACCGATCTACCTGAAATTGCCCATATTAAGCATAGCACTTTCACTACTCTGATGATTGCCTGTTGATCGTCTAAAAAATCTTACCTGTACTGAGGTGATTGTCCAATCTCTATCAGGCGGACAGAGAGCATACACTAGTCGTTGTACCGTATTCCGCCAGCAACCGTACTTTTTTTCTTCATCGTAAGAGCAGCTGTCTTGAGACGCAACCTTCAGAGGTGGAATTCGGTTAAGGGCTATGAATAGGCAGAAAATTGTACCATACGAACGTACAGGAGTAGAATATGGTCGTAAACAACGTTGGTACAAAGTCCCTTTTAAGTCTTATTTGAAAAACGCAGACCAAATGAGTTGCTGGCGTGCTGGCGCGATAGATACTTAAGGGTGCATAAAGAGTAGCAGGAACAATGCCCGCAGGGGCAAAAACTTATTTGAGGGGATCATTAAGTCAAAAAAACTGCATTTTCTCGGTGAAGAAACATTCCTAGAACAATTATAGGCCCGCGAAGTTGAGTACTGCTCCTTCTTTGCACTCTAGCGCTCAATGCTGAAAAAGAGCGGTGTCTTCCCCTCCCCCATCCCNTCCCCCCCCCCCCCCCCCCCCCCCCCCCCCCTCCTTCTGAACTTCCTTTTAGGGCATAAAGATAGCAGATGCCAACTGCTTCCTATGCTGCCATCAGAAAAAAAGAAATTTTTCTACTCATTACTGCGTGGAGCTAAAGCATATAATACTTGTGACTAACCATTACCTCAAGGTGTCGAAGTTGAATTGGGCACTTTCACTGTAATGACGTCCCCACGTCTGAGAAGATATTTTGAAAGAATGAAGGGGAGGTCTTTGTGAAAACAACAATAAAAACCAGATGCTTTAATTAAGACCCTTGATACTAGTAGCCGTCTGGGTGTATCTCATTGACCATGCTAAACACTGTGAAGGCGTTCATTCACGTGGGCGTGCGATTCTATCGGCTATGCAATTAGATCACGCCATATATATGACGGCTACACGTTATATGATAGGTAAACATCATTAGAAATTTTCATATAAGGTTCAATTCTTTGTAAATTTTATTGTTGTCTTTACGCAGGACACACGTGATGTGATAAATAGCGATAACAATACATAAAAAAACACTACCACTGAGGCTAATTGTAAAGAAGCAAACCTGATCAAAAGGTTTGCGCTGATGAATGACGGAGTTAGCTGTTTGCCGTGTAATTACAGTATTATGCGCAGGCGATTCTTTCGGTGGTGAGTGGCCGGAACTTAACGGAAGCCGCCGACGGACTCCTTCGCCGTTTGAGCGATTTTCATTCCGTCGAGTCTTTCTGAAACATTCTACAGGTTTTACTGCTCAATTAGTTCGAGCTGCGACCTCTTTACAACTTTGGCGTAGCAGTGCTGCACAACAGTTAAGACCACTATTTATTGTTCGAACGTGGTCATTCCTCGGGAACCCCGCGCAACAAAGGAAATCTACTTCACACAAACATGCGCCTGTCGGCATTCACACTTTGCGTTGGCCGATTTCTTTATTCGTCGTAGATTGCGTCGCCTGTCGTGCGCAGCACCACTAAAGGTTGATCTGTATCTCAAAACGCGGTGTGCGCAAAAATGTTCATTCCAAGTAAAAACTATGAATAAAAATATGAAATAGCAGAGGTGGAGTAGTACCAAAGGAACCTTACATTAGGTATGACATGGGATCAAATTTCGGAGGAGGGATGAAATCGCGGAGGAGTACCTGCCCATGACAACCTCGCTTTCTATTCCTCGGGGTTGCTTGAATTGCACAACGCTGGTCCGGAAGAATAAAAGCACCGTAGGGAACACCGGCAGTGGTTCGGAACTTACTGAGTACGACAAGTATGTAATCGAACGCTAATGCGATTGTGTTGGTACTGGCTGAGGGCGGACCCACAAGGAATCTACTAAAGCTGTAAACTTCAAAACCATGAACAGTGTCCCACAGTAAGAACGTATGAAGCGTTTCCTCTTCAGCAAGATCGAAACTTTAATGTACTAATAACCACAAAGAATAGTATAGGAAAGAGTTCAGGTCAGTTGTGATGTTAAGAGAGGTAGTCGTGGTTACATGGTGGTTGCATATTTGATCCCCTCTCGCTAATTTGCGGCACTACATACAGTCAGCAACCATAGTCTGACAACAACGGAACGAATGAAAATGCCAAGAGAAGGATATTCATCAGACTGACCGTATTTGATTGAGCCAATGGCCGAGCACCTTCGAACCAATTTGCCGCTCACGTTCCCATCTGTAATTCGTCTTATATCACAGGTAATTACCGTTGCTTTTCTCTATATTTGGAAAAAATAATTGCAACTAAAGTAAGTGTGCTGTAGAGCTACTTTGATGTCTAATTCTGCCTGTGTGAAACAAATCAAAAATTGGTGACTAACCTATTCAATTGGCATACAATAGCAAGTTCGACAAGCGTACAAAATATGAAAATCACAGAAAATATCATCCATACATCAAGGCACTGAAATGGATGAATCAGAAAATGTAAACGTCAAAAACAAAAAATCGAGTGAGCCGAAAGGCAATATCGTTATCCATTTATCGATATCCCATTATCGTTTGCTTGCTTCTACAGCCTTATCACTGGCAAACTGACCTTAATGTAGCTAACACGTGGCAGATGTCGAAGAACATTGCCGAATTGAAAAGTGAGCGCAAGAAGAGAAGACACTCCGAGAGTGATTCTGTAATGGCGAATGAAGAGAGCTGGACAGTCGTTTTTGGGAGAGGGTCAGCATTTTTGAACCAGGTGCGGAATGAAATGAGTGGAAGTTCGATTGATGAAAGCAAAATAGCACGACAGAATGAAATGTCCAAGCCTTGACTTGGAAATGCTATATTACAGAGTTAAATATGAAAATTTATTAAGGATACACGATCGTCGGGGTAACAGGGTTGTGAGACCTGGCTCGAACGCTGGTTATAACGCAATATACCTACGTACCAACCCCGGCCACGCATTCAACGTGGCTGAATTAATGGTATCTGTCCAGGTCTAGAAATTATCGTTAGGTAATGGCCCTGTCGTCCGTTTTATGTATTTCGAGAAATACAGGCACGCTGTGAAGAAAAGTTCGTCTGAATGCCGCTTTGCCCCAGCAAAATTCATCACTGTTTGTGGAACAACGTATGCCTTCTCGAATCGGTACAAACTTAATGCGCCCCGTGACAGCCTGGGATAAGGCGTCTGCTGAATGGTTCTGACATTAGCCTATGGGATGGCTCCTGAACACTATAACAACAATGTTCAGAAACCTGGTGAGTAGGCTGTCGCCCCATTTGACGCCGAACCATCGCCTTCATCTTTGAACAGAGGGACGCACGATGAAGAAGAGCTTCACCTAATTTATTGGTTTGTCAGCTCATACAATTAACCTGATTCCAGATCGAGTGAGCTTGCCTGAATCTCACAGAACGGTTCGACTTCAGGCCAGAAGGGGCTATGACGGATGCCTGAATTTCACAGAATGGTTCGGCTTTGGGCCACAAGGGGCTCATGTTCATGTCATTGAGGCTGGACAAATGATGGAGGAGTAAAGGAAG
>UZAF01019740.1:3890-15750 GCA_900617895.1 Haemonchus placei | reverse complement strand
GGTTCGTTGGTTCAAGCGCTTTCCTAGTGAACAACCACGATGGGTTCCAGAAGTGGGAACCGGACCAAGGTTTAACGTGTACATTGTTATGTTTTCTTGATTGTTAATTTTTCCACCACATCGACAAACTCCAACAGCGCACTCCCACTGCTCCAAACCATTGCTGAAGTGGGATTATCTGCTCTTCCGACGATTTTTCTTCGAGACAGCTTTTTCAATGTTTCTTGCCGAACGCGATCATTTTGGTGAGAAGTGCCGGTGAGAACTGCTATCGTGAAAGTTTTTTCGTCGAAGAAACCAAGGCAGATGCATGTCTCTATTGCCTCTTGTAATCGGAAATGACGAAGCATTTTTGCATTCAATGACGAAGACACTTGATTTCCCCTTAATAACCCGTCCTACCCAATACTTTGATATACTCATGACCCTTATATAATATTAGGTTGATGCATAATATTGCGGGTTTTTTTCCAGCAAATTTTATTAGGTTGGCAAATAAGTCCTGCGACAAAATGGAGACCTTTTTAAAATCATTTCTAAATTTTTTCATACCAATCAATTTTCGGAAAAATATTCACCGTAGAAGTCAACAACCTTCTTTTATCCTTTGAGCCAATCACTGATGCCGTTTCTTCAGGAGTGAAGGAGCTGTGACTCAAAGAAATAATTGACTGCCGTTTTTGGATCACATTAAGTTACAAATTCCTTTTCCACAGCGGGATGCTCAAAAAGGCGGAGCACGTGGTAGTTAAAAGGGAGAACACTCCGGGAGTACGACTGATGAGTAAGCTGCAACCAAGCGGGATCGGTGAACTTTTGACGTGAGTCTAAAGCGAATTTCCGACGTGCGTTGTCCCTCTGTGGGGACCTGATTTACGGTCTGATAGTCCTCCTCTAAACCCGTTGGCCAAATAAAGGGGATCATAGTTGCAGGCGATAGCTGTGTCCAACTACTCCACGTTTAGCAACTTACAGTGGATGGATTCCTTCGACTTCCATCGAGTTAAAGGACGATGCTTGCGTTACTCCAAAGGCTAGTATCTCCTGCAGTGAAGCGATCCAACCGATTGTTGACCGTCGATCGGTGAGCAGTGCTGGCTTCGAATAGATTGCTGATATTTCGAGCCGCTACACCCGAGTTTTTTCCTTGGCGTGCTTGGCAGAAGGTGATGATACGAATCGTGTGTTGTCCATTCATTGACCGTAATGCTGTCAAAGCCCACACGCGTGCCCTTATTCACTCATGTGTTGATTGCCCGGGGAATGTCCTACAAGTTTATTATCCTTGCTACCGTGTTCACACGGTTTATGCAAATTTTCAACGCTTCAAATTTTTTGTGGCAGGACTTATTTGCCAACCTTATACTCAAAGAAACTATAGAAATACGAAGCAAAGACATATTCAAATAATTACTCCGGAGCCTATTCACCATCTACGTCAAGCACTGCTTCCCATTGATTAGTTGGTCGGATCCCAAAAGCGAAGAAGTTTTGATCCTTACGGGCGATCCACGCCTTGACATCGGCCATCAAGTCATCCAAATCGACGTAACTTCTATTCTCTAGTCATTTTTTCGATGAGAGGTTGACGAGATAATCCATCAAAGCTTCTGCTGGTGAATATGGCAGATTCAGGGGCAGATCCCATTTCTTGGTCGGCTCTGGCTGATTGTTCGATCGCCGAAAAGTTACTGGAATCGCGGAATGACTGTGCCACCTTCCAATTTTTCTCGAAGTAGTAAAGCCTAATTTCGCGAATATACGGATGCTTTTTTGAGTATATTCTTGTAGAGGAAGTCAAGTAGATCATTTCTAGAAAAAACCCGAACTCAATATTCAGATTCTATCGTGAGAAAAAAAGCCACGAAAAAATCCGCAATAATTATGCATCAACCTAATAGTAACTATTGCAAATACTTCCACGACTCTCGACACCGATAATTGGTCTATAAGAACTTATATGAACGGATCGCCAAGATAGCAAACCAGCACGGAAAGGGCGAAAGATTGAAAGATCAGTCAGATCCTGCGATATTCTATGGGACTTACTGGTAGGAAAGGGTGCGAAATAAACTATGTGATCGCAGTGGCCAACAGGCCAATACCGACATTCTGTAGGAGCCACATTTATTTCAAGTACTTCCCTTCCTGGAGTACAGCGCTTTGGGTACAGCTTCACCATAATGTGCGAACACGGATTTCGCGATAGCATCAGGACCATTGATCTCACTAACAGACGAGTGTCCAACGCTGCGGCTTCGACAAGTTGTAGTTTTTCATCACCATGTACAATTCGTGGCTCGATACAATACGATCGCGAGTTAAGCAAGCTTGGCTGGAAGGTCCGTGGCACGCCTTCTATTGCCACTCAGCATCGCAGTCATAGTTCAGCTTTATCAAAACCATGCAAGATGCTGCTGTTACTAACCAATGCCCATGTCAACGCTTTTAACTTCACCAACCTTATAGTACACGGCTGGGGTGAGGATTCGCTCGGGAGAAGCTCTATCCATGGAGACCCACTATAATCCCCTTAACCAAGATGTAGGGCATGAAAATACGGATCCTTTGCATAGCAATTATAGGTGGGAGCGCTGAGCCAATAAAGTTGGCTCGAGCTCAACGGCCATATTTTACTTCTAAGGAGAATTTGAAGTTAAACAGTGAGCTGATACGCATAGTTAATGGTGTGTGAAGAGCTCAGCATGCAGGAACTTCCTTCAGCTTCATTCAGCTTCTGCAAAAACCTTCTCTCGGGTTTAGCTTCTGCCAAAAAAACCCGCTTTGCTACAACGCATAAGTAGAGCCTCGAAATTGTTCCTTGACAGCAAGGAAAACCCTCTCGATACTTCTACCCAAGATTTACTTCACAGGAAACATGTTTCCTACTTTTTCCGATATCCAGGCTTGCAAAATTAGGTTGAGAGTCTCAATTGTGAAAAGGATAAAGGTCCAGAAGGGCCTTCCACTTCTAATAGAGGGGAAAGCGCCCGCAGACGAAAATCACTCCATTCATTAATGCTGTGACTTTTCCATAAGAAGGTACATATGGAATTCGTCTGAAGAAGCGTGAATTTTCGCTTCCTTCCTTGTACATTCATCAGGTCCTTACTTTATGAAAATGTTCACATTTACCACTTTGGAAGTTAAAAATTTTCATTGAATAAGAAAGAGCCTGCCTCTGAAATACTGATTGGAATCTATTAATCAATCTACACAAAAAATATTCATTTAAAGAAAAACATTTCAAAAATGTCCATGATTCGCAAATTTCGATAACATGAATGATGAGCGATTCCCGAGACTAATAGGAATGCGAAGATAGGAACAAGATACCGACACATTCAGGAAATTTTGTTTTGTTTTCTTGATTCCTATGACTTCTGTAGAACAGCCACACCGAAAGATTCACGACTAAAACAGTTTGCATTAAGAGAAAAGCGTGAAAACTGGGCGTGCGGTCGAGGACACCAACTAACCCGCAGTTCATCTTACTGTGGAGCTTCCATTGGTTCGTCTTAGGATCAAAAACCTCAACTGAACCATCACCACCATCACCAATGGCATACAACTTTCCACTGGCTGCAGCCAGTTGTAGCTGAAAACGACACAATTTTTCATAGACAAAAGTGGATAACGAGAATTTAAAGGAACAAAGGCACTTACATGACCTCGGCTAGAGCTCATATCAGCTACTGAAGTCCACCTATCAGCTCGGGGGTCGTACTTCTCAACAGAGCTCAAGCAGTCTGGATTTCTGTTGAATCCACCCGCAACATACAATTCGCCATGGAGCACTGCAGAACCATGATGTCTCCGAGGTGTTGACCTGGCCTCAACCCCATACCATCTACCGACTCGTGGGTCAAACCTGAAGCATGAGAGTCTTTTTTTATGGCTGTTTCAAAGGTATTTTAACATTTGCTCACAACACATCCCAAGAAGACCTCAGAAAGAAAAAGTCGGTACAGGACCATTATGGGCACAAAAAAACCAGCTCTCATGAAAAACCAGCCCCCGAGGACTCAGTGAAGGATAATTTTCTGAAACCTAAACCGCTCAGTATTGATGGGCATCGTGTGCAGCTGTTTTAAAATTACCGTACGACACAATTGTGATTTTTGGTCCTTTTTTTTAATTACTTCAAAAGAGTGGTTCTTTTTCTAATTTTTTCACAAGAGTAGCCGAAGATGTTGAATGGTTCGGAACTTTGCTCAAAGCAGCACCGTGTCATCAGATTGAAACTGACCCACCTCTCTACTAAGTTTAGAGCTTCATCTGTGCCAGACATATCCCCTCCTACTACGTAGAGGCAACCATCTAACACGGAGACAGAATGGTAGCCTCGACTTAATCCCATAGGTGCCACAGAGGTCCACTCATCTCGGTGAACGTCATAGCTGAAGCGACACCGCGACATTAGGTCTATATGGGATTTGATCAAATTTGTCCTTACCGTTCAACAATGTCTAGGCTTTGACCACTATGACCGCCATGGCCGCCTACCGCATAAATATTGTCGTTAAGAGCAGCCACACCAGGCCCAGATCGACGAGTAGGACATGGAACGACGTCAGACATCCATTGATCAGTGGCAGGATCATATCTGAAGAGATGCATTGAGAAAAACTAAATTCTTCCCATCTCATGGTCATGATCATACGAGTGGCTTTAAGAAAACAACAATCATTCAGTCCCATCGATAGAACTTAAACCTTGAAAAGTATGCCCCGAAAACCGATGCATTTTTGCGAAAGTGCAGTTCTTGTAAAGCGGATTAGTTTTTGCTTGTAATAGTTTAGGTAATAGCAGAATTTTGACTGATCCTATTTATTTTTCGTGAAATATCGGGCTCACACAGACCCAAGACTGATTCGAAGCCTATACTGCAAGAAAACAGCTTTCAGTTGAAGATGTCTGCTATTCAATTAAAAATTACAGTACCTCTCGCTGCTGTTCAAAAGGTGCATGCTATCATTGCCACACACAGCGTAAACGAACCTGCCAACAACAGCAACGCCGCTCGCCCACCTTAGGTAATTTAGCCTTTTCGGGATGGTAAGCACATATTAGAGAAATGTTGTACCTTCTCCGCTTTAAAGGAGCGACGTACTGCCAAACACGATTCTCACCTTCAAGATCCAGGCGTTCTGCACTTCTCTCACCCACTCCACCCACTGAAACTGCATATGTGAAAATGAGAGCACCAACTTTCCACAGATGCGTATAGCAAGAAATAGCCAATGAGGAATATGTTAAGGTGAAAATAAACTCCGTTGGACTGTTACCTCCGTGGCTATGAAACAAACAGAAATTCACAAAACTTTTGTTAAGCTCCATACCAACATAAATTACTTCAGCAGCCACTCCACAAGTTTTAGTGCATTTTCCTTTCATATTCGAACATTCAAGGGCAGAGAATCGAAGAACTAGGTCATCCTAAAACTTGAGATACTTGAAAGCAGTTGAAAACATAAGGAATAGCAGCACCTGACAAATCTAGCAAACTAGTTTGTTACGAGTAGCCTTCTACAGAAAGCTTCTCACCTTTGCTTGGTCGACGAAATTGCGGCAGCTGGCATCCCCCATCACAAGCACATTTTTACTTACTGTATTGACAAGAAACTCCGGCCGACAGAGAGGAAATTGTATGAGCTCCAACAGCTGCAAGCATTAAATAGAAGTCTGTACTTGAAAAAGCGTCCAGCTTTTACCTCTGGGAGGAACTGTTTCCGAGACGACAAGTCGAACTCAACCCACTCAAGAACTGCAGTGAAAATCTGCGGTCATACTTGTAGTTAATACACTTGAGGACAAAAATACGCAAAAAATACCCTAGAGAGGCTGAAGGCTACAATGAAATTGGTACATTACCTGCTCTTCAGAAGGTGCATTGAGCTTACGGTTAGAAAGGAGCTTTACCATTTGATTTA
The DNA here is from genome assembly GCA_900617895.1 of Haemonchus placei. Lineage (NCBI taxonomy): Eukaryota > Metazoa > Nematoda > Chromadorea > Rhabditida > Trichostrongylidae > Haemonchus > Haemonchus placei. The sequence goes on along the minus strand of UZAF01019740.1, from coordinate 9,817 downwards.
TTGGAAGATGATGAAACTCTTCAGTATCAATAATGTCCTGAAAGAATGAAAATAAAGTATTTGTGAACGAGAGCCAAAAGCAGAAACTGGCTACCTGGAAATTCTTCAGGATGAATTCATCAGCACAACGAACAAGCTCTTGGCAGGAGTGGCTATCAGCAAATTCTCGAATTCCCCCGCAATTGGACGGGTGTAACTGATTCTTCAAAAACTCACAACAGGCATCCTAGGTGTTCATTAGGTTATAGAAATTATCGCCATTTTTCGAGGTCTTGAACATAGAAGACCTTAATTTCGTCCAAGTGGAGCAGACAGGCAGCGTGGAGGGTGCTCGGAACGTTGACGTCGCTGATCCTTATCTTACCAGAATAGCAGAAATTAACCAAAGCATCAAGCGTTGCCCATTCGATGTCGACCATTTCTATTTCTGCTGAAAAAAGTCGATAAGCGAAATAATTAAGAACTGACATTAGAAAGGAGAACATGATGAGACTGTAGAAGCACCCATCGCCAGTTATGAACGTACGCTGCCAAGATTCGATCATTTCACTTGTGAACATGGCTTTGAAGTAGTCCGAGTAAGCAGCGAGTACGACTCGATGTGCGTTGATACGAAATTCCTGGTGAATCCCTCATTCAAGTTCACCGAATCGACGCATTAGTTATGTCCTACCTTGGCTATCAAAGTCACATCACAAAGGTGACCGTCATCACGTAATGCAGCTAGTTTGGTGGCAAGGGAGTGATCGTGAGTTTGACTCTGAACACGTTAATGGAAATGTGAAATACACTACAAGATCCTGGTGACAACAACTCAGTGGAAATGGTCAAATAGAGCGCTCAAAGATTGTTTTCGTTTTGTAAGATATCTGTATGTTTCTGTGTCCCAAAACCTTTGTCGGACCCGAATAAAGTTTGCATCTCGATATACCGAGAGATGAGGATTGCCACATGAGTATATGTCATACTTCGATTCAATCCCAGAAATCGCATGCATCAGCTTCATTCTTCACCTCATATTCAAACATATCCTCCACAATATTACTTGCCACAGACGAGGCTGATATTTGCTTGATTTGCGTTATTCTTGCTGGTTTCACGTTCGATTTCGCAAAAAATACTTTTGCCGAAGCGAACCTGAAATTTCGTGATAGGAAATGGAATCGTCGAGTGATTCATTACTAATTATTTAACGCATCAACAAAAAGACGAAGAGGAAGGCGATGTACCAATATCTGACGACGTCCAATGTCTCAAATAGACTTCCCATCTAAGCCTATAGCTATTATATAGCATTCATTATATATATAGCATTCATTTATAGCGGCCGTTTATTTTGTAAAAATTCACCTCAACGGAAATGAACTAGTTTCAAGTTAACAGGCCGTAATATATTCCAAGAGAGATCTTATCTACAATAAATTTGTTCAGCACAAAGAAATAGTCGTGAAAACTGCAAGGGCTGGAGGAGCTGATCAGTGGCCCTTGTCGATTACGGGAGTGTAGAACGTCAGAAAGGCAGGATAACAGCGCAGATCTTGCAAACTGCTGACGAGAATGTTGATCGGAAAGGGGGTGTGGTGCGTTAGGAACGAAATGGTCGCGTCGCGATGATAGGGGCATCGCGCGCGAAGGAATGTAGCAGGATGCAGCGGTAGGTAAGAAATACAAGAACAAAAGTACTAACAGTAGAATTATGCACAAAATAATGATCGCATATCGATTGAGCTGTATGAAGAACGCTAAAACTGTAATAACGGCGAATGAGTGGTCTGCGACAGCCGCGTGCGGCAAATCGACTACCCAAAATCGTTCCTAACGCCCGTCTCCCTCGGAAAGGCAGCGTAATGGTTGGTGATGGCATTGGACGACATTCTGTAGGAGCGAACTTGGGTTGAAATCATTTTTTGTCATAGACGATAGCACGCTAAATGCTACACTGGCCTGTTATCGCACCACTTGAGGAGACTAGCAGGCGTGCCCTTTATCTTCAAGCATTTATTGGTACGAATGCGACATCACGGTTCATGTAAGCATCAGTACATAACACCTCACCTCTTGCCTCCGCAATAAAGACATCTGATCACTTCACATGGCCCTACAAATGGTTCAAGAATATATTTACTCAAACGACAAAATATTGTAATAATCAAGGGCTTCAAATTCGAAGAAAATCCTCCAGGGACCGTTTTCGAGCCTATTCCCATCATACTAAAATGCGGTCCGTGTAGCACGAAGTACATTGCTTTTTTCTAAGTTTCCTACTAAGGCGGTGGTGTAGTGGCAGGTGGCGCCCTTCACACACGCAAGATCACGGGTTCGAATCTCGGAGCTATGTCTGCAAAGGCCAACCAGCCCTTCCATCCCTCCGGGCCGGTTAGTTGGTACTAGACTTGCCTGGGAGTATAAAAGCAATGACTTGTACATCGGTTGATCACCACAAGTCGCAACCTCGAAACCAGTTGTAGAAGTATGTGAAGTAATTCGTAAAAGGGACAAATCGCAGAAATTATATTCAAGTGAACTGTGCCTATTAGAAGATAGGCGAGGTCCCTACGAATCGTGGAAACTACCAAAGACCTAGATTAATTGAAGAGGTTAACAGTAAAGATTTATTAGGTACTGTTTACAAAAACTCATTGGTAAAGTCATTTTTTTGCCTGACTTTATTGTTATTTACTGATTATTTATTTTCTATTTGTTTAGAACGCTTACCACCCTAAATAAAGGCAGAATTATGATACTGCGCTTCCAGCGTTGAAGGTTCCGGTTACTTTTTCTTTGTATGTAACATTTACATAAGTACCAAGTGACTCATGAAACACAGACGAAAAAGGAACTGAGATACGCTTAACGGGCCTAAAATATTTTTCATAAACATTAAAAACTCTTACACTCACCCATCCGCAAATTTGTTTGTATTCGGCATGGACTGCAGCCCGTGTCCGCGAAAAATCCAGACCGCGTTCATAGTTAGCGAATTACCTCACAATGTGATGCAGAAAACGTGGGTATTGATCGATTGCCAGCCAAAAACCGGTTGACCGAACCGAAACTGACGTTGGCGCCTCCTTTCATGCTATACGAGCTTCCCAGGAACCCTTTCTGATCTATGCTTAATAACTTTACAAGTATGAAACCAGGGCACGCTAGTCTAAACGCACCGAATCCGCTGACTATATGGACACTATTTGACGTATCATATATATCATATTCCAGGGCCCTTGCCCGTCCATGGAGACGTTGGGAAACTGGTTTTCATATGAACACTCCGTCTTAATTTATGCCGAGATAGTGGGATGAAAGTTGAAAAATTTAAGTACAAATATGAAGCTCTGCCAATGTAGAATCACAATACTCCCGATATAATAAGAAAGATACAGTACAATTGTCAATGACGGATTCACACTTATGGACTGAATTACTCTGTGAAGGCAGGAGAGACACGAAACAAAAAAATCAGCATGATTGGAATGATGAAGAAGACGATTACGAAGAATACCAGACAGATCCTCATACTCGTCTCCTTGTCAGGAAAATGAAACTTTCCAGGTTTCCGCCCGTGTGGTTCAATGGTGGACGACGGTGATGTTGAACAGAAGCTCTGTATCTGCAGCTGATCAATCCCATTTTGGGATGCTCTCACACACTCCACTCCCATTCAAAATCGCAGTAGTTTTGAGTTCGAATTCGGCCTATAATGACTGGGGAAACCTAAGCCACGAACAATTCAGTGTTCTTGAACTCCTAGACAGAAATGATACTACTCGACTCACCCCGAGGGGATTACGAGTTTGAATGGCCAGGCCTGTTTTTGATCAACGGTTGAATGATTGATCTTTGCTTTTGTTTGAACAGTGGTGACGCCTCGTTATCACCACGTTTCTTCCTTTTTTTGTAGCAAGTCACCGTACTCGTAAGTTTTTTATTATCGATCTTTCCAGAAATCGTGTAGTAGTAGAACTGATATACCTTTCCGGCGGAAATAGACTGGTGCAGGACTTCTTCTGAAGAACGGGGGTGGTTTTGAGAAGAATTCGCTCTAACGGGATCCTCGATATCCAAATTTACCTGCGTCCTGTAATTAGCCAACCTAACAAACCAATTGTAAGAAAAAATTCGGAAAACTGACTTCTAAACCCCATCTTCTCAAGTAGGTCCCACCAACTCTGCTGAGAGCTGCCCTTCTTCACCTGCTCGTCAGTAAGTGGGGTAAGATCGAGATGAGTAGGCAAGTGCAAGATGCAATCTGGAAGCGAGACATTCCCGATTTTCTACCCATTTGGGTAGCTCGCGCTCAGCAGAAAATCAACCCTCAAAAACTAATTTTTGGCGGGTTGGGAGGTCCAGGATACTGAATAAAATGACCACCATAGTTTTTATAAACCTGTCTCCTCCCTCTACCCCCTCCCCTCTCCCAAGGTCCCCGTCGTGAAAATTTGAACCACCTCTTTGATGAGTCCTTCTGTTGAAACAATCAGGCAAATGTAGATCTACATACATATGTTGTTCTATCCAACGGCCTCTTCTGTTGGAACTGTCTATGAATATCCTCCAACGCCCCCTTGCCAAGCCTGTAGAGGTAGGGAACGAACTTTATATCGCCCAACAGTTAGTCGCGTTCTCACTAGTTTTATATTTGAACACTTCCACAAGCGATTTGACATTTCCCTCTAAAATGGAATTCTTTGCCCAGCAATTGATCGGTCCATGAGCTTATCAGCTTCTAATGCTTACGGAAAAGATAGCATTCTTCGTTCAGGAAGTGTCGCCTGATATCAGAAATTATTACCTTTGGAGTTTCGGCAAGTCATTTTCGACGAGGTCGATCGATGTATACTTTCCCGGCCCATCTGGTGAATCAGCAGGCGGTGAAGAAGAAGAGGAATCACTTGTTTTTGGTGTTGCCCTTGGTGAAGATGTCTGTGGCTCGACTTTTGATAAATGAAGTGCTGCTGGTGAACCGGCAGACGATTGACTGGTTCTCGGTGAACCTTTCGGTGGGATCGTATGTAATGGCTCAGCTTTTGCCAGTGACGATATGCCGTTCGACGTTGTGCTCCGTTTTCTTTGCTGCGAAACTGTATGAGTATTACTAGTAATATCGTGTGTCGCTCCACCTACAGACATCTTCCTGAATTGTTATGGTGGGCCTGCTTGGGAAACTTTATGAGTAACGTTGGAAACAACACTTGTCTATTCCATTAGAGACATCCTCCTCAACAGTTGTGGTGTGCCAGATTGGGAACATATCGAAGTTCTTCTCTACGATGACCTCTTCTCGGTTCTGGACTAGCAGAGGCACTTTATGGTAGTCCCCCTACTGCATACCATTCACCATACGGCACCGCCGATCCATGACACTGTCAAGATGTTGACATGTGGCACACCTGTTCCACCTAATATCTCGTGGGTCAAACCTGAAACATGGTCAGCCACAGAGTTTAAAGTCTTGGAGGGAATCAAACCGTCTGCAGAACGCGCCCACGCATTCGACTTTCGTTTTGGTCAGTCATATTTTGCACATTATTTATTTACCTGGTTATTTGTACGGTAATCATAAAAGATTACTAATGGTTCAGAGAATGAGAATTAACAGAGTTCCACTACATGTACAACCACTGTCACATATTCTGTTATCTTGGCGTCAAAGTCGTTCCAAGTGCACCATTATGCATTATGAATAGAAGAACCCCGCTCAGGGGTCAACATATTATCAGAATCAAATTGACTCACCACCTTCCTTGAGAGAGAGTTAGTATTTGATAGTGGTGAAACTCGGAATTTTTTCACATCGCACGTGGGTGTTGATAAACTGTGTTCCCCTAGAGAAAACTGTGGTCAATACTTTTTCCACCACATGTGCAACAGCAACGAACCACTTCATAAGCTCGTGTGCGCTCCCTTCTCCCCCTCCCCCCTCCCCC